>CAAKHB010006011.1:103890-154253 GCA_901007665.1 Aeoliscus strigatus | reverse complement strand
CCTCCCCTTCCCCCCCCCCCCCCCCACCACCACCACCACATCCCCATTGTCTGTCTGCTCACAACCGAATGGGTCTGCGGCCCAGCGGGCTCCGAGTTATGTGGAGAGGAAAAAATTGTGACGGAAAGGAACGACTGGGTGCACTACAGGGACCAAAGAGCCAAACTGTGACACCGTGTTCCGTCCCTCGGCGTCTGATACGACATTCAAACTTTGCGTCTCTGTGAGTTGCCGTTCAAAGTCCCTTCAGCGCTTTGTGGTGAACACGGACTAAAGCATGCGTTTTTTCCAACGACAAAACCAGTTTGTTTGTTGTCTCCATCCTCCTCAGACCGCCTCACTTCCTTCTGCACTTGTGCATATTGTTCTCGTGAAACCCAGGATGTGTCATGCCTTAATGTGAAATGAATAACATTAATTATTCGAAGGCTGTCAGCGTCTCACACAAACCCAGAGGGCGTCTCGTGAGCGGTGAACAAAATGAGAACACGTCTGTTTGATGAGCTGGGCGTGTTTTTTTTTTTTTATGTCAAGGAATGAGAGCCTGTTTGACATAGAACATGATTAACAGCATGGAAATATTAGCGCAGATCCACCAGTCACTTTGTCATGTACACACATACTCACATAACTAGTACACACACACACACACACACACAAACCTACAAAACAGCTCTCAGTAAACACAAGATGCTCCTTTGATTTCACTGAAGCTTGAAACGCCCTGCTGCAATAATTCCAGGTTGAGAGTGTGTGTGTGTGTGTGTGACGGAGATGACGGAGCCTGAGAGGAGCCTGAGAGGAACCAGCTCAGACGGAAGCTGCTGCTGCTCGAGGACACAAACCTGTGTGTGGCACAAACCTGTGTGTGACACAGGACAGTGTTTGACTATTGATTTACGCCTCTGTGTCAATCGAAGCGGTGACTACGGCGAAGGGTCTGCATCACGTGACTGTCCCAGCTCTCAAGGCCGAGGCCTTTCCCACCGGAGGTCCAATTTGATTGTAGATGTCCAGCAGCACAGTTGAAAACAGTGCGATGCTCCAATCAGATGATCAGATCGTACAGATAAGATGGACTGAGAGACGCATTCACATCCTGTTACAAGAATCGGTGGAAAATATCAAGGTTGTCAGCAAAATGTGTCTAAATATAAACGGATGTGTGCAGAGGTGTTTTGTAGTGTTAATAATAACCTGCTCTTTTTGTTTTGCTCCACAAACTGATCAGGTTTGAAACGTGCAGACCACAGTGAACTTTGCTCTCATTGCCAGAGCTGCGAGAACAAACTTCTCTGTTCGTGTGGAGGATGTGTCGGCGTTTGGAGTGACGCAGAAGAAGAACACGACTAATACGAAGTCAAGATGCATTGACGTGCTGCTCTGTTCTTCTGAAGCATCAACTGAAGGCGTCTCCACTTCTTGTGACAAACAGGAGATTTATAAAACCTGATCAGGTTTGTGGAACAAAACAAAAAAAAAACCCATCTCCTTGCGCATTGTCCCGTGTATATTCTGAAGGCGACAAATAAAAGTTTGTCCTTTTCATTGGAGCATCACACTGTTTTGAACCGGTGAGAAATCACACAACTGTGTGTGTTGTTGTCCAACAATGAAAACCACTGTTCTGTGGTTCTGAAAGGAACATCGACAGTCATCCAGTGGTTTTGTGAGACAAGCGGCTGAATCATAAATCCCCCAGTTTAATCACAACACAAGTGGTATTACAACACATTCGGTGTACTAATATACAATCTGAAGACCTCTGTAATCCCTGTCAAACCGACCGAAAGGCAAAAAGGCAAACTGATAAACATTCATGTTTTATTTAGCCACATTCACAGGAAATGTGCGTCTGTAAAATGTCTAGAGACATTCAAATATGCAGGCTGCTTTAGAGAAGAATAAAACAAAGCACTTACTTGTGGGACTTCTTGCCCTCCGCGCCACTGGGGCCAGAACCGCAGTCATGAGCCTGAATAATGAAGGTGTATTCTTTCTGGAGCTCACAGTCCACCAGGCCACGGGCCCTCAGCTGACCCTCACCGGACGTCCCGTTCAGCACCACCGCCTCGAACGGCGCCTCCAGCTCGTGGATGTTGAACGCGCAGATCTCTCCTGGTGAACGGAGACAAGGAGGAGGGAAAAGGTCAGCGTTAATCACTGTGTGTGTGTGTGTGTTAAACAACAGAGGGAGAAAAGCAACAGTTGTTCTCTTGAACGGAATGATCATGTCGAGCACCGTGTTTCTGTTGCGTGCTCCATCTGCAAAATGTGCAGTTTGACAACAAAACATCCTCAGAGTGGAAATACAAAAGACCGACTCACACGACGATCTGACAGAAGTAAGAAAAACGAACCGCGAAGCAGCTTCACGGCCTGAGGAGGTGAACACAGAGGTACGCTTCAAAGAAAATTAAAAAAAAAAAAAAAAAGCATCTGATGTGTTTTCATCCACCACACGTTTGTGCTTTTTACTCTTCCATTCAACACAAACACATCAGCAGCAATTTCACATTCAAGATACTGGTTTTCAAAAAAAAAAAAAAAAGAGGACAAGAAGAGGGCATTAAAACAAACAAACAAACAAACAAACAACAAGGCTACAGTTTCCAAAGTCCATCCAGCTACTTTAACAAAGTCTTAATATGCTGCCATCAGATCCTTCCTGTCGCCGTGACGCTGCTGTTGCCGTGGAGTTGATTGACTGTTTGAATGACCTGTGTTTGCCTGCACGAAACAACCAACGGCGATGTGCGAGGAGGCGGGGCTTAAGGCGACGGGTCACATCAGTGCAGAGCGTCGGTACCCAGTGTGCTTCCCGGAACGTGATGAGTACGACAAAATGCAAATGGACAACAAGCGGTGGGAAACTAAACCCACAATAACAACAACAACAACAAGCGCAGTCCACGGAAAAATGATCACCGGATGTTTTATTCTGTTTCTGTGTTGATTTTCCTGCCCCACTCGAAGGAATCTTGTGCGAAATTGCTGCGTGTCTGCTCCGGCATCTGGCAAAAATAGAAGCTCTTCGACGCGGCGCTCCAGACTGCCGTAGCTGGGAGGGAGCAAAAACGCAACGCAGTGCAGTCAGTGGGGGTTGACACATTGGCTAGAATGGAAGCGTATCAGGTCCGGCGCCGTGCCGGACCGGAGCCGGACCACAGATGCATTCGGTGTAAATTGGGGGTCAGTCTGTCAGCAAAAGTGCGGAATGAACGGAATCATGACACAGATTTGTCGGGAGGGATCACTGGGGCTTTATCAGCAGCCGGAGCAACTACCCAACTAATTGCTCTTGAAGTCCAAGGACATTCCTATAAACACACAAACACACACACATACTCACACACACAATTGAGTTACATGATACTAAACTGAAGCATCAACAGCTCAAAGTCACCCTTGTGGAAAGATATGGAAGAAGAAAATCCATTTAAGTCCAGACTGAGCCGCTGACGAGACCCAAACAAAAGAGTTAAAGACGTCTAACGACTATTAGCAGACGAGATCTGTTTTTTTTTGGTTTTTTTTTATTCCACCTGTCCCCTCCTGGTGGAATTTCCGGAAATCACTTAAAGCGTCGGGCTCACACTCTGACCTGTGATGGCTAATTGCATTGATATCACTTATATCACTCACAGCAAAGACTAAATTGGATTCCCAAGCAGCTTTGTGTGCACGTCGCTTCTGGCAAGTTCTGATAAGAGCAACTTTATTTTCTACCACCTTCCCCTTTCTCTCCTATTTCACCCTGCTCTGTCATAATCCCTTACCCCCCCCCCCCCCCACACACACACACACACACACACACACTCACTTCCTGTCGCGGAACACTCTCAGTTTAGTTCATGCGCCTTTTGCCTGCAGAGGAGAACACGGTACGAACAGCAGTCGGTCCCAGAAGTGCTCTGCTCTCTGACTCACTAACCTTTGTTATCAAAGGTTCAGCAAAGCAAAGCGGACGAATGTGGTCGGGTTTTGAATGTGTCCGTGCTACCGTCACCGGCAAAGACCCAAATTTGGTGTGGTTGTCTGCGGTAAGATGAAATAAGAATCAACTGTGGCGCAGATGAAATGATCTGAATGACGTTTTTACCACATGAGGAAGTAAGCAAAATAATTTCTGTTATGGAAGCATCAGAGCTAAACTCCTCCTCCGTAGTCGAGAGTTTTCAGCACCGGCTTTAAAGAGAACAATTCAATTTTTGACTGAGTTTGTTTTTCCTTGTTAATACAAATAAAGGAAGTTGCTTATCAGACCCCCAAATATGTGGCCACTGCCCACACTATCTCAAATGTCAACACACATTAGTTTCGTTTCGACCCTTAAATGCATCATGTGGGAACATGTCATGCTTTCAGGACCCGCAAAAAAAAAAAAAGAGAGAAACGCAGACTTTTCCTGTCTGTTTTTCAGCTTAGGAAATAACAAGCATTTGTTTCCATAAAAGGGCCGAAAGTTGACTGCTACTTTACGTGTGAGACTCACACACACACACACACACACACACACATCACCGTCTACTTGTAAATGGGTGATGCGGACATTTGAGGTGATGAGTTAAAGGCGGAGGAACTCCCTGTTGGGATTCAGTAGGTATTCCCAGGTGACAGTATGAGGCATGTGGTGAGGATGCAGTCAGGGTAGGTGTATTTTCAACGTGTGTTTTCTTTGTGTCATCGTATTATTTATTCCCAAAGAGAAGTTTGCTCTGACTGTTGGCTGAGGGCTGTGGCTGGAAAAACATTGGGACGCTCTGTCCTGTTTCACAAGCCCAATATAGTGCGCTGTCCCTCTTTAGATAGATGTCGCTTAACTTTTGAGATCCAGCAACCACAAGAGAGATTGTATTTCAGTCTTGTGCATACACATAAATAAAAAGCAAAAAATACAAATATTCCAGCGCAGTCATGTGCTGTGTTCAGTTCAGTTTGGCATGTGCCTGAAGGAATATGAACAGGTTCCAGATATTATGTAAACCACCCAACCCCCGTCAGATTTCACATCCTCTTTCTCGATGACAAGTTGTGTGTGTTGTGTGTGTGTGTGTGTGTGTGTGTGATGAGCTGCCCCTGCCCACTTCAGCACCACACCCAGTTTAAGTGCGTCTTTGCTGCTGCGATTATTCATCACCCACAAATGGCAATTTCAGCGCCAAGTTCAAACATCAAGTGATGCACACTCACCCGGGTATGGCTTTGTTTACCATAGCAATGGAGCTTGTTGCTCCTGGTGCAATCCGCCCCACCCCCTTTTGTGAAAGAAACCCTTCAGATCAGGTATCAGTGTGACTCGCCCGCCCCCTTCCACACACTCACCTCCTCTCATGTGCCCTATAGCTCATTGAGAAGGGGCGGGACCCAGTGAGAGGGAAGACTGAAAGGGCCACACATACTCGCTACATGCTTGAGTCATAGATGCTTAGCGCCATCTGGAGGCAATCTACTGATACTACAGCTCGCAGTTATCAACTGAAGTCACTCATTGATATTGATGTACTCATGCATTGTTAAAAAGTGTCCGAAAGGAGGATGTGGGAGGAGACGTCAGCTCAGTGATATATTCTGTAATATACAGGGTGGGTGACAAGTAACTCCCTTATTTAAAATACTTCTAAAATATGAATTAATTGAGATTGCATTTGAATCTCTCTAATCGCTCTAATCTCTCTTCTACTTGTCTCATCCTCCTCTCATCCTACCATGGTCAGTCCATATTTAGATAGTTAGATAGACAGATAGTTTAATTTCCAAGAGCATTTCACATTATTTGTGTCTGTGTGTGTCACAAACTACAGCCTGAACGAATTTCTGATGCCCTTCCAGGAGACCCAGGATCCCTCTGCCGTGCTGTGGTTGGATGAGATCCAGGAAGCCATTCGAAAGGCCAACCAGGACACACAGGATGCTGAACAGTGTACGAACACACGCTCTCATTAATGCATCATTTGATCAGACTCGGTAGAAACTGCTAAACATGTGCAACACACTCGTAGTCAGCGTTGTTGAAAGCGAACGTTTGTGTCGTCAGTCTCTCAGTCCATCCAGGCCATAAACGAGGCCGTGGATAGTGGTGACACCGCTCAGACCCTCGCTGCACTGAAGAACCCTGCAGCAGGACTGTATGGAGTCACTGCTGAATGTGCCCAGACCTACCAGGACGACTTGGCCAAGATCAAAGAAGATAGGAAGAAAGATGGTGAGAAGGCGACATTTGGCTGAAAGTCATTTGTGTAGTGACATTACACAACAAGTTATCTCATGACACTTGAGGCCCAACAATCACATGAGCAGCTCGTAGCGTTGGAGGCGACTTCCTTTTTTAGGCTCTGGCAGATTCAAGGCTACATATGGATGGCATTCTGCCTCGACCAGTTTGGGAGAGATGAGTGAAGAGACAGAAGGGGAGAGAAGGAGAGAGAGGCAGAAGCAGAGATGGATCCAGAAAACCCCTTGAATACGGCCTATAAAGGATGAACTGCCATCTTCAATCATCATTTTCTTTGTACATCAGACTTATACTGGTCAGATTATTATTTAATCAACAGTCCAACTTCAGATAGTTGTGGCTCAGTTTGCTGTCAGACAAACGTTTGAGTTTTAACATGACATAGTCACTACCCAAAGACAAACAGCCGTGGCACAGCACTGTCTCGGACACTCGTCGACTTTTGTGCTCCCCGTGTTGCTGTCGGTCCAGGTGATAATGGCAGCGATTGGGTTCAACACTGGGTGAAGGGTGGACACAACTACTACTACAACCTGAAGACCAACGAGGGCACCTGGGTGGAGCCAGAGGGCTTCGTACAAAACAACACCCAGCTCAACAAGGAGGACATCCAGGTTTGTTTCTGTCCCGGTCCCATGTCCCGAACCCTTTAACCCCTCATTGAACTGGTATATTCTCCTGGTCAGTCGGTGGTGTCTGGGGTCACCACAGCGTACAATCGAGAACAGCTGTGGCTGGCCAACGAGGCTCTAATTACAAAGCTGCAGGCACGTTGCCGTGGCTACCTGGTGAGGAATGGCCGGCAGGAGCGGATGAACTACCTGAAGTCCCAAGACCCAGCTGTTACATGTATACAGGTGGGGAACATGCAGGCTTTCATGTTTATGCATATCATCAAAGTATGTATCATCATTGATGGAAGCTAACACAGCTAATGCAAAATAGAAGAGATGGGCAACTGTTAGGACATTCAACATCTAGGGATGTTTCAGAGTTTGTTTGGCATCAGCACCTACCCCTCACTTATAAATCGTCTGTTTTCTCAGGCTCACTGGAAGGGCTACAAACAGAGGAAGAACTTCAGAGACCGTAAGGAGTACCTGAAAGACCACAGTGACGATGCTGTGAAGGTAAGATGCCAGTAATTCATCACTGTTAACCGTCGTCTATAGTGGACACACTCTTTAGGGTTTCCTCTTGTCTTCCTCAGATCCAGGCAATGGTTCGGATGCATCAAGCTCGTAAGAAGTATAGAGATCGTCTGAAGTACTTCAGAGATCACGTGAGTACTAAATCATGTTTCATAGTTACATCATTTTAGACTTTTTTGCTCAGAGTGATTTACGGAACCACGTGTGTGTGTGTGTGTGTGTGTGTGTGTGTGTGTGTCACTGCCTTGGTCATCCGCAACCTTCATCACGGAGGATGTTGTGCTCTCAGACAGAATAAGAAAAGAAATTACATGAATAGAATGAATAAAAATAGACCGTGAATGCTTGGTATAGGAAAAGATAAAAATATGATTTTATAATAATAATAAATATATAATAATAAATAAATAATTAAAATGCTTTAATTAACTGAATCCATTTGGGGTCTGATTTGGCATTGAAAATAAGGCGGATTGAAAAAAAAAAAGCATTGAAAAGACAGCAGTATTGGCACTGACTGCAAAATTTCTGGAAACACGACACCCTTAGTTGGTGAGGATGTTTTTGATGACGAGAAGGTCAGCGAGAGGACAGGCCGTCCCTTCATTTGTTTAGTGGGTGACTGTGCCTAAAGCCCCCAGGGTTGAATTAGCTGCAGGCAAATTCCCAAGAACCAGGAAAAGTCATTGTAAATGTTTTTCCCCAAAGACAAATTTCTTTGCCTTGATGCATGTTTTAAATCATGTTGCCCGTTCCAATCATGTCACACAACGTCCCCCGACACGCCGTCTGACATTTCCTTCCGTTCCTTTGGGGTTTGAGGCAGATGGCTCATTTAACACCCTTCGCGTGTCGTTTCCACGCGACATGTGACTCACAGTGGATTTGTGTGGTGCTGTGAATAACTATTGATCTGCCGGTTGGCGGCTGTTTCATGCTGCAGATCGGTGACGTGGTGAAGATTCAGGCTTTCATCCGAGCCAACAAAGCCAGGGATGATTACAAGACCCTGAGTAAGTGGAATCTCCACTGCGTTGTTGACCTGCTGTGCGTCTGTGGGGGTCACCTGACCCATCGTGTGTCTCCAAACGTCCTCCCCCAGTCAATGCTGCTGATCCTCCGATGGCGGTGGTGAGGAAGTTTGTCCACCTGCTGGATCACAGCGACCAGGACTTCCAGGAGGAGTTGGAACTGATGCGGCTGCGCGAGGAGGTGGTCACCAACATCCGCTCCAATCAGCAGTTGGAGAACGACCTGAACCTGATGGACATCAAGATTGGTCTGCTGGTGAAGAACAAGATCACACTGCAGGAGGTGGTGTCCCACAGCAAGAAGCTGACCAAGAAGAACAAGGGTCAGCTGTCCGACATGATGATGATGAACAAACACAGAGGAGGCCTGAAGGCCCTGAGCAAGGAGAAGAGACTCAAACTGGAAGCCTACCAGTACCTCTTCTACCTGTTGCAGGTGACCTCACAGTTCATCTGCTCATGTCCCACAACCGCGTCGTACAAGCTGATTGACAGAATAAGTGAACGAAGATGAGCATTATCCTTCTGTTTCCAGACAAATCCCACATATCTCGCCAAGCTCATCTTCCAGATGCCCCAGAATAAGTCAACAAAGTTCATGGATTCAGTCATCTTCACCCTGTATAACTACGCCTCCAACCAGAGAGAGGAATACCTGCTACTCAAGCTCTTCAAAACTGCCCTCCAGGAGGAGATCAAGTGAGGCTCTGACACTTAAATGTATCACAGCAGCTTCTTCTGTGAGTAACCTTTGCACTTTTGTCTGCAGGTCAAAGGTTGACCAGATGAAGGAGATTGTCACGGGAAATCCCACTGTCATAAAGATGGTGGTCAGTTTCCACCGAGGGGCACGCGGCCAAAATGCCCTGAGGCAGATCCTAGCGCCGGTTGTCAAGGAGATCATGGACGACAAGACGCTAAACATCAAAACGGACCCAGTGGACATCTACAAGAGCTGGGTCAACCAAATGGAGACGCAGACCGGCGAGGCCAGGTCAGCGGCAGAGCGACCTTTCAGATGAAGTCGTAAACACATCGGAGTAGATTCATTTATCAGACTCTGACTTCCTCAGCGACCCATTCATCCTTTACAGGCTTGTTTTGTTTTCTTCTCTGTTTCTCTTTTCCTCTGCTCCTCCTTGTCACCAGTAAGCTGCCGTATGATGTAACTCCCGAGCAAGCGATGGCCCACGAGGAAGTGAGGACCAGACTGGAAGCTTCCATCAAGAACATGAAGACCATCACGGACAAATTCCTGTCTGCCATCGTTGTCTCTGTAGATAAGATTCCGTAGGTTCTTGTACACGTGTACACGCGTCATTGTTTTTAAAACCTAAATCAGTTACCGGTGGGTTCGAATATCTGCCTCTTTGTCTCTTAGTTACGGGATGCGGTTCATCTCCAAGGTGCTCAAAGACACCCTCCACGAGAAGTTCCCAGATGCTACAGAGGATGAGCTGCTCAAGGTTTGTGTTTTCTGTCTGGAGGTAGTAATATGTGTATTTATGTGTATATATGTGAGTATATGTACATGTATATAGATAGGTACTTGTAGTACTATTAATCTAGTTAAAACTGGGCTAAAAGACCCTTTAATCCACTGACATCTCTGTTTCTTCCTTCCTTTCTTCATTTAACATTTTCCTCCTCTCCTCCTTCCCGGTCTTCTGCCACATTCATTTGACTTTTTCTTCCTGCTGCTGTTCTTTTCCCACCTTCCCAACCAGCGCCGCCTCTCTGTCGGTGTGCAGGTGTACTCGTTCACTCTATCTGATGAAGGTGAGCCGTGCCGCTCCTCGGCCTCTCCTCTTTCTGATCAGGCTGCATCCCGACACATTAACGCAGCAAATAATCTCACTGAGTCGGTATTCAGATTCAGATGTTGAACTGTTGTGTTGCAGTTGTTATTTTGTGTATTTATGCCACAGATGGACAATTATTTTCACCATAAGTGGGTGTATGACACATGTTCCTATTTTGACGGTATTTTTTTTTTCAATTCTGACATTTCAGATTGTGGGAAACCTCTTATATTACCGTTACATGAACCCGGCCATCGTTGCGCCTGATGCTTTTGACATCATTGAGGTGTCGGCAGGTGGTCAACTGACCACTGAGCAGCGAAGGAACCTGGGCTCTGTCGCCAAGATGCTACAGCACGCCGCCTCCAATAAGATGTTCCTGGGAGATAACGCCCACTTAAATCCCATCAACGAATATCTCACAAGCTCCTATCAGAAGTTCAGGTGTGGTGTTAATCTTTGTGGTGATGTGGAAAAAATTAGCATTAGCATTTAGCAACTGGCCTAATCTTTTTCTTTTTTTTTTTTTTCCATTTTTTCTTCTTAGGCGTTACTTCCTGGCAGCGTGTGACGTCCCCTCACTTGAAGATAAGTTCAACGTGGATCAGTATTCTGACTTAGTCACCGTCACTAAACCGGTCATCTACATCTCCATCGGAGAGATAATCAACACTCACACAGTGAGTTGGAACTCATCGCCTCATGTTCGCTCTTTCTGTCTGAAATCCAATCCTTTCTTTCCAAGTATTCTCGCTGTGGGTGCAGAAACTATTCAGTTTGTCATCGGTGACTCAAAGTCTGCCTGCGTTTATGGTTCTTTCCTTGTAGCTGTTGTTGGATCATCAGGATGCCATTGCTCCAGAGCACAATGATCCCATCCATGAGCTGCTGGAGGACTTGGGGGAGGTTCCCACCATTGAGTCGCTCATCGGTGTGTAGAATAAGGGCCTGTTTAAGTTGTGAGGTTAACAACAAAAAAAACAATTACACCGCAAAATCAAATCAAATCAAAATCTAATCAAAATGTCTGATTTGTGTTTTTTTAAAGAATAAAGTTGTTTCAAGTGAAGCTTAACTTGAAACAAGTTTTCAGGTCATGCAAAGATATTTGACTAATAAATTGACATTTTGACTATGAGTAAAACAAATATTCTTATTAAAAACTGGTGTCTTTGTTGAATTTTTGCAGTGTGACAAAACGTATGAAATGAGGTAGAACACATCTTCTAATTCAGCAACAAAAGCAGCATGCCACAAAATAAATACTTACTGTAGTTCCACTTTGTCACACTCAGGTGAAAATCCTCTTCCTCCTGATGATCCCAACAAAGAGCTGATGGGGAAGACTGAAGTTTCACTCACACTCACTAACAAATTCGATGTCCCTGGTGAAGCCAACACGGAAATGGACGCCAGGACCCTCCTGCTCAAGTATGTCATCGCATCAAATCTAAGCTTTACGAATTAGAGGAATGTAGTAGCGGCTCATTTCGGGTTGGTATTTTCTCTCATTCCAGCACCAAGAGGCTCATCGTGGATGTGATCAGGTTTCAGCCAGGAGAGACTCTGACTGAGATCATGGACTCGACAGGAAGTACAGAACAGGTCGGACTTTACGTTTATGCTAATCAGCATAAATACACCAACAGAAAAACAGTAGGAGGATTTTTTCTGCGCTGCAGTTAACGAGAGCTAATTCTGGTAAAAGAACAGAGGCGGGTTTGAGTGGAATTTATTTCCAAAGCAAATTGCTCACGTGAACAGCAGAAGTTTTTCAACTAGGGAATCTGTACCGGTATTGTTTCATTATGATTTTCATTTTTTGCACTGTATTATTTTGTGTAATTTTATGTGTGGACCTCAGGACCGAATGGCTGCAGCCTCGCTGTGCCTAAAGAGGTTCCGAATGATAAAGTATCTAATAAACCACACCAGCTCTTCACCAGAAGAAAATCAGCCTGTAGCTTAGAGTATTTAAAGCTGGCAGAGTAACTTTAGAAAAAGACAACTAACCGATCACCTGTGGCAAAATCTTCTGCCCAGTGTTGTAAGAAAGAGAAACAGCGTAACACACTGTGTAATAACGCAGATGTTTTGTGTGCTAACATTTATGTTCACTCATTCAAAGTGTCTACCTCAGTGAAATAATTACGTCTTGATTGCTCATGGTTAAAGCTGAGCAGCAAATAAAACCCATTTCTTTAACGACAGGAAGCAGAGTACCAGCGTGCCATGCAGAGGAGGGCTATCCGAGATGCCAAGACCCCAGAGAAAATGAAACAGGTCAAACCGGTGGTGGACGATAGCTTGACGCTGCAGGGGAAGAAAGAAAAGATCAAGAGCAACCTGCAGAGGCTGGCGGAGATCGGGAAGGTTCATCCTGAGAACCGCTACCAGGACCTCATCAACGACATTGCCAAGGTTGGGAAAACCACATCTCTGTATGTCCGAACTGAAACAGTGATTTACTGAAATGTGTGTGCATGTGTTTCACAGGACATCAGAAACCAGAGACGGTATCGTCAGCGCAGGAAAGCGGAGCTGGTCAAACTTCAGCAGACCAACGCCGCCCTGAATTCCAAGACCAATTTTTACAACGTGCAGATTGATTCATACAATCAGTATATCAAGACGTGTATGGACAACCTGGCCAGCAAGGGCAAGTGAGTGTCCTCAGATCGAGAGTCACAAACACAGGAGCTATGATTGGATATTATATACCTGTTATTTTATTAGAGGCAAGAGCTGTCAGCAAAAAAAAAAAAAAACAACAACAGATATTTATTTATTCTCAACTAATCTTTACATCCACATGTCCACATGATTTCTGTCCCACATACAATTTTAAAATGGCCAAAAACAGAAAATAGAATTGTCATTGTCACCTGTTCAGTCAATCGTCTGAAGACGGTTTATGCACATGTTTGGAAATATTCCAGCTGATGGAGACAGAAACAGACATACATATACATATATGTACACAGGTATAAATATAGATGAAAGTGTAAACCCCTGGATTTATGAAGCTTTGAGAGGTCTTTTTTTTTTTTTAATAAACTTCTATTATATACAGGTGCTAACCAATCAAAGAATTGAATCTCCTGTTTGACATTCTCTAGAAGAAATAATCTTTAAAAATTTAACTATTAAAGGATTAAAATGAATTAATCGTTGAAATAATTTCAAAGGCAGAAGCACTGTTAACACTATAGAATAATGTGTTATGCGATAGGAGTGTGGTAATTCCTTTATGATTGATATCTGAATCAATTTCACAGCGCTGTCACCCTGGTTTTATCCCTTTAAAGCTCCATGGATGAATGTCACATAGCACATGAATATTTCTCAAATGTCTGCTGTAAACATTGCCCCCGCATGTTGTGTCGCACTCCCATCTGTCTCTGTCTCCTCAGATTGTCGAAGAAACCCGGCGACAACAAGGCCAAGAAGAGTAAACAAGTGTCACAGAAATACACCGCCGCCCGCCTACATGAGAAGGGCGTGCTGATTGCGATAGAGGATCTGCAGCCAAACCAGTGAGTCCATGTTTGTATCGGAAATAAATCCTCAACACCGACGCAAACATTGAAACCTTGAAAACCTGAAATCAAGCGAGAATGTTGAATATTTATTAGGAATACACTGTTAAGACCTTGAGTTCCATACAAACTTTTTTTTGTTTTTGGCCTCCTGGTACACTAATTCAATCAGTTTGAACCTAAAATGAACGCCTTTGTTTCTCACTGCCCCTTCAAAACACGCAGCACCTCGAAGCGCTAGAGGCTGCGACCTGAGCCGATACAAAAACAGGACGTCTACAGACTGTCGGCCTCAGATTGGTCGTCAAAGAGGGAGGCACGTCCCAAACGCTACTGCTTACACAAGAATGTTGTGGCATTTTTTAACTTGGCTGATGCAGGAAAGAAAAATAATGCACCATGATCCATCAACGAAGTATTCCGTCTTCCGTCTTCTCTTACATGTTTTGGTGTTGTATGTGCGAACAAAGTACCAGTCTGGCAGTTGTGCACATCCGTTACTATGACGCCTCCAATGGCATCGAGGAGGTCCTGACTTGTAGTGGAAAAGGACGTGTCTGGTACCAAACCATATTGAGCCAAATGTGCTGGAAGTCTGGTGTAGCTGTAACAAAATTTAACCTTGTGCTGTAATAAACACTTGTGCCAGCAGAGGCCACTGGCTGCCACTGCCACTCAGCTGCAGTTACATCGTATCACTTTATGGAAGAACAATGCTACTCCTTTCCTCCTCTTTTGTTTTCTGGGACTCCTTGTAAGATTCTGTTGAAATTCATCTTTATCTTCTCAGACTGTCTCTTTGAGCAGCCTTTAAGTTTACCTCTGTCGGAAACAAGTGACTTGAGCTCTAGTGTCGTAAAGGCCCTCCTCCTCCCCAAAAACACACTTTCTAAATAACACAACCTCCAGAACCCTGCTGAAGGGCAGCGTCCCTGTTGTTTGTGCGTGTGTGCTGTGCTGGGAGCAGAGCGCCATATAAAGACGCCTGTGACAAGCTGACATCCGCCCAATATGAAATTAGAAAGAAACGCAGTGAACTGAGTGTTTAGAACATTCTGAATCACTGGGATTATTCTTCATACTTTTACCTCATTACATGAAATCTTAGCCAGGTTTAACACTCGGTGTCATCTGAAGTTAAACATTAAACTTCTTTTCATTTTGGTGATGTGGGTTCATGCAGGTTGTGGTTTAATTTTTCATCACTTCCTCCTGAAGTTATTCCTTTTTCATATTTTGTAAAATGCCTTTGTTTCTTTTTCCTTCCTCGCAGGTTCAAGAATGTTATTTTCGAGATTTCTCCATCAGAAACTGTCGGGGTGTTTGATGTGAAAGCCAAGTTAATGGGCGTGCACTTGGAGACGTTACAACTAGAATATCAGGTATTCTTGCTTTTATTGTTGTTGTTGTTGTTGTTGTTTTTACAGTAAAGTGAACAGATATAGATTTTACGTTGCGATCACAGCTGAGGTTTAGTGATAACTGTGTTGTTTCACTTTGCTCTCAGGATCTCCTCCAGCTGCAGTATGAGGGCGTGGCAGTGATGAAGCTCTTTGACAGGGCAACAATTAATGTCAACCTGCTCATATTCCTGCTCAACAAGAAATTTTATGGGAAATAGAAAAAAAACAAAGGGTAAAAGGGCTACAGACACTGATTTAACCACAAAACTCTGTCTGAGGGTTGCAGAACACCTGGCTTAAGTCATCCTGGTTCTCTTGCATCATCCCCCTGCACTTCTTTTTGTGTCTATGCAAATGTATGTGCATTCTGTTTTTTATTACATGCATCGCCACATGTGCTTTATGTGTAATGGAACACTCCCATTGTGCCGCTGAGAACTGCACAGGAAAAGATGCTTGCTGGAGGATTAAGATTTTCATTTTTGCTTTGAATACGATAAATTTCTTCGTGCATGGGCTTTGATTAATTATGAAAGTGTATATTTTATGAAACAAGATCACATCTTTCTTTGCTGTTAGGTAGTTGAGCTGCTCACCTGACTGATTAAAGCCTGAAAACGTCAGGCGTCAGGCTATCGTGAACCTTCACCAATACCAAAGTGCTAGCGTACTTTTCAGCAGGGCTGTAGTACATGAGATCCGGATGTGGAACAGACTCTTTGTGGACATTTTATGTGTAATTATGTGTTGTAAGACCAATTGGGCAAGAAACATGATAAATTTCAGAAATATTATTCATTTTATTTGTTGAAATACTGCAGTAAAGCCTATTTTCCACATATTTGATTCTGACCAGACCCTCTTGTGAAACACTATCTTTGGAAAGAGAAAGTCCCATCAGACATGTAAGAGACGCGACAAAATATTGCCATGCTCACATAGAGCTGTACAACCTAAGTCAAGAAATGAATTATGGCGTAATTAAATCACAGCCCACGGTGTTTTATATAGTATCTCCTGTGTTTCTCAGCAGGATGTTGGTTTGTGTTGCAAAGGGTGGAGCTGCTTGGTGGAGCACACAATTGACCCGCTGTGCATTTCTTCTTCTTGACTCTCATCAGAAGACAATGTCACACTCCTACACTCCCTGCTCTCAAAGCTATGCAGGTGTGTTCATTCTCTGGCTTCAGGTGACATGCATAGGGATATTTTTTCCTGGTCTCATTCGTTGTTTGACATGTATTACTGAAATACTTGTCACGCAACAGAAAGGGGTTTACATGTAGTTAGATCATGTCCGTTGATTTGTAAAACAAAGGATGGGGTTTAAAGGTGTAAACTGGAAACTGAGATTTTGTTTGTCTTGTTAAAGAAATTAGAGGAAAAACTCGCCCTTATTTATATTTTATATGTTGTCAGTCTACCTTATGTAACTGAGTTAGAGAATGTGCAGTATTATAGTAAGAAGTCTAGAGGGTCCAGTAAAGGTGACTCTACACATTGAGTACTGGGTATACTTCTTTGAAGAAGCCTGAAACTGAGTTTCTGTGCTGACCTGTTGAACTATGTTGGCCTTCTGTCTCATGTACAGTTGCCCTGATCAGAGGTGCTCTCTGTATATTATTTTTGCTGTCCTTCAAAGTACATCAAATGTATCTGTTTTATAATAAAGCTCAACAGATGTGTGTTATCCCATGTACGATTTCTACACTGAACAAAACCAAATTCAGCACTTAGGAATATTTGAAAAATTGTCGTAGAACACAGGTACACAACTCTGACAAATATGTTACACCATAGCCAAAAACATCTACGAGAATACACAGGAACAGTCTTTGAAGGACAGAAGATGATGGTCATAGTTTCTATTTCAGTAACAATCACCAGTTTGTCAAGTTCTGAAATATCAGCACTAATACTGAGCAGGCATGTCCAGTGGACAGGGATGTTTTCCACCTCCA
The DNA here is from genome assembly GCA_901007665.1 of Aeoliscus strigatus. Taxonomy (NCBI): domain Eukaryota; kingdom Metazoa; phylum Chordata; class Actinopteri; order Syngnathiformes; family Centriscidae; genus Aeoliscus; species Aeoliscus strigatus. The sequence goes on along the minus strand of CAAKHB010006011.1, from coordinate 137,131 downwards.
GAAACGGTGGAAGATTAAACATTTACATATTCTGCACCTGTGCAAGGCGATTCCCTGGTGAAGACAAATTCAGGGAGGAATACAAATTTCTTGGAGATAAGACATCTTTGCCCACAGAAAACCACACATTTCATGCATCATTAAATCGTATCTACCGGTAAAACTGCTGTGAAACCAGTGTGTTTTGCATCTGTTGGTTAATTTGTATATCAGTAGGACTAAAACTACCAGGACAGTTTTCTTAACACTTGGTGGAAGTGTGAATCATGATGGAAGCAAGTCCAAACCAACGGAAAAAAGTTATATTTTTCTTAAAAAAACAAAACAAAACATGATTCAAGTTCCTCTGTTGTAGAGAAACATTGTGCATTGAACCACCAAAGCGTTCACAACACACTCCAAACCTCCCTCCCATCGTGGTATTGCTACTTCTAGGAAAGTGTCTACTTCCACCGCGTTTAGCTAATAAATAACTTTAAAATCTGACCTTAATAATAAATACCTCTCTCTGATATGGTCCAAGTAGGCTGACTCAGAAACAAGTTGATACAAGTAGCTGGAATGGAATAACAGAGAAGGTGATGTTGTCATTGTACAGGTTACAACAAATTTGGATTATTATAGCAAATACAATAGTGGCCTCTTCCTGTTTCAAGTTATCTATTCATTTGAACTCATCCCTACTGAAACTACAGATCCCTCAACCTCCTCATCGTAACCTCAGCTGTCACCGAGGAGATAAAATTAATCCCTTTAAAGTGTAGCTTTGTCGCCGCCCTGTGGAGGCAAACGGCGTTGACGCACTTTAACGAGGCAATGTTTTTCCTCCCAGTGGGGACTATGAAGATAAGAAGCCATCATTGGACCTGACTGGCTTTTACAAGCTCTGTTACGCGGCGGCTGTTGGCTGAAATCACAAGCAGCAATTTCGCAAATTAATTCATACTTCGAATTGCCAAAGAACGAAGCTTTGCTGTCGGTGTTTCTTTATTTTCATGGAGTTGTCGGGTTGGAGTTTGCCAGAGATATCGGTGCTGTCCGTGGATTAACACAAGACTCGTCTCCGGAACCCTGGGATATAAATTAAAGTGTGAAACTGCGGATCTTGCTCCTGTATCAAGTGGGAATAGACTGATGTCTTTACTATACTGTTCCCCAATTTGTGGGATACATGAATTCGAAATTGAGTGAAGTTCGGCGAAGACCAGCGGACACTTGTTGAAATAAATTTGCGAGCGAAGCTTTTCCCAGTAGCTATGTGAGCTGTGCTAACGTTGGTAGCAATTCGGCTAACGATACAAAACTACTTTGTAGAGCACCACAGTAAATTATTAAATCGGTGTCCTGTACAACTTGTCTTGTTCGACACGCGTTGTGTGTTCATAGCTTTAGAGTGTCGACGAGTTGGCAAAGTGCGTTTGTTAAAATGGTCGAGATGGTGCTGACCGCAGTTAAGCTAACTTAGCTAGCTGCTGCTGCTGCTGCTGCTCGGCTCTCCGTTCACCTTTAATGTGATGTTAGCTCTGACAGCTAATGTTCACGTTACATTCAAACAAGTGGTTCACTGGACGTGGGGCGATATGAAGTTACATTGCACCACTGACGTCTTTTTTTATTTGCACCATTAACGTCTTTTATCCAACGCATCACTCGTAAAATGTATCAAACTTAACTCACAGACATAGTAGATAATTTGCTCAAATGTACTTAACTCCGCTAAACTTTAATTGACGCGCTTTAACGTTAGCTACAGCTCACAATAACGTAATAGTTCAGTCACTGCCCGCGGTTACATAATGTGTGATATGCATTTACATTTGACGGGTTCACCGAGAGACTGTAAACAGTAGACTCCCCGCAAAGTCTTCCACTTTTTAAGTAAGGTTAGCTGAAGTTGAGAAACTGCGGCCCGCACCATGTCCGGCTCCCCGGGCACAGGTGGCTCCAACCCCAGGAAGTTCAGCGAGAAGATCGCGCTGCACAACCAGAAGCAAGCAGAGGAGACCCGGGCCTTTGAGCAGCTGATGACCGATCTTACGGTTTCACGGGTAAATACACGTTTCATTGAATTAGCATGTAGCTGTTGTACGACACTGGTGTCAGTTGTCGTCCCTGCATGCGGAGATGCTCCCAGTTCCATCACACTTGATTCGAATAAATCGGTCATTTTCAAGCTTTGGTTGATGACCACATATGCACATGAATGAGGTGATATGTAGCAGGAATATTGTAAATGAATTTCAGGAGATCAGCAGGATCAGCACTGGGAATCACTGCTATGTTATCTACTTCCTGAGCTTTCTTCCTATTTCAGCATGCACAATGTACAAGTTTTGAAATGGCAACATTCCTGAAACAGGACATGAGTAAGTGGATCCCAGACATCTGCACCAGTGGCCCATCCTCCTGGATGTGAGGTTTTAATACCCAAAGGAAACTGCATCATGGCGTGTGAACTTGCAGATTCTTGAGCTCATTCTGTGTTTTGCAGCTTATCATTCATTTCGTGAATTTGCTCTTGTTCTGATGTATATCTTGTAATCTCAGCTATGTACACAAACCCCTCATCGAAAAGAGCAGTTTGAGTAGATGACTTGACAAAGGATTCCTTTTCTATTTATAAAAGGGTTCACGCCATAAAGATCAAAACCTGAGAAGTCTTTATTTGATTTTTTTACTAACTGCTATGGCCTGCTGAGCAAAATAAAGATCATGACATATACAGTAAATGAATAACGTTAGTAGCATGGTGACTCTAACTTGTAAGTGATCCCAGATCAGACTTGTGATTTTTTTTTTTCATAGAAATCAAATAACATTTTGATTTAAATATACAATGAGATGGATAAACCAAAACCTACATGCATAATATAAAATCATAGTCAACTTTATTGGCTAAGTAAGTGTATGTAGCACTAATGTAATGAAACGCAGGTTCAGAAAGAGCTGTTTTTTCCTTTGGTGTTTTACTCCATTGATTGAAAATTTCAAGCCCATATAGTGCACATCTAAGCTATATAAATAATGTCTCCCGTGAGGATATGAAGTCCCATTTCACGTTATTGCCATGCCAGTGGTTTACAAAGCACTCTTTCTATGAGAGAGAGAGTTCTAACTAGCCAGTCCAAAAGGATGCGGTTTTGAGGCTGCGCTGAATCAAGTTTGCCATAATGTATGAACTGTTGCTGACCCCTATGAGACAGAAAAGCCTAGTGAGTGAAGCCAAGGCCCACAGCAGACAGGCTGTCAGCAAACAGCTGAAGGTACAGGTAACTGGTGCCAGCAATCACAGACTTAACCTTAGGATCCTGAAGGTCTTTGATGCACTCGACATTGTACCTGAGTGTACAGATGTGAGCCTTATAGCTGCTGCCATGCCAAGAGTTGTTTTCCTTGTCAACCTGAGATAATCAGGTCTGCATGTTTGCACAAATGGATGTTTATATGACCATCAAATACTTTGCAGTTTAAATTTAGTCCTACTTGAAAGAGTGCAGGTGATCCACGTCCCTGTATTTCCAGGTGCAGTGGCAATCTACTTATAAGTCATCTATTTGTGATTGACAAGTAACCATGTGTGAAAAGTATTATTGTGTTTCCGTCTACATCGTTTATTTTATGCGCAAAAGTGTGTGTGATGCTGTAGATGTTGTAGTTGAAGTTTCATCACAGAGAATAGGAAACACCCCTCCTGTGGGATTGCTGGGATTTTTACCTCTTCAGTCTGACCATCCATTGGTTCCCGTACTTGTCTCCACCTGCTCCCCTGGCATATTCTTTTCATTGCATGAGTTACAGATTACAAACTACGACTCAGAGACTCAGACTCAGAGAATGAAAACATGATGTTCTGCAGTCTTCAGAAGCCTGTGCTGATCTCTCCAGTGTTTTGACTTCTCTTCCACCTGCACAAATACCATTTGCCAACAGCAGGTGTTGATTTAAAGTGGAAGGACATTGTTGGACAACTACAACAACCCATCACCCCAGTCCTCACTAGCTTTGAAACTTATAACATTATTATATAATACACCCCTGATCCCACAAAATGGACGTGGCCGTAGATAAGTTCATACATGCTTCAGACAAAAAGACTCACATCGTCCAAGTAATGACTCAAAACAAACCGTGGCAATCTCGGCAGATTCTGATGGATAACTGAAAGTATTGATGTTAACATCAATTGTTCTACCCCTAATCCTGTCCTTAACCCTTTTGTCACATTCACAAATACTTTGTGTTAAGTTTTGTAGATTGAGAGATTTCAAATTTCTGTGTGTTGTTTTTTAATGGCAGGTTCAGTTTCAGAAGATCCAGCAGCTTCGTTTGTCTCAGTCCCGGGCGCAGTACTACGGAGGCTCTTTGCCCAACGTCAATCAGATTGGCAACACCAGCACTGAATTTCAGGTGAGATTTCAGTCCCAAAAGGGCCATGTGGTGCAATGCATCTGTGGCACCATCAACACCATACAGGCAAAAAAATTTTTCATGTTTTGATATGTCAAAATACATGAACTTATACTCTGATGCCAGATATGATCATTTTCTCCACATGGTGACTCCCTGACACACTCTCTTAGTCTGTGTTTTTATTTCTTTTCTATTTTGACTGCACTTCTTAGGACTGCTCTGCATTTGAGTTTGATTTTGTTTAATAGTTGTACAGTTTGCCTTAGGACGCCCACACAAGTGGGGCTCACATGCGCTGGGTGTTGTCCCTTCAAAGACATCTGCAAGTTGGCCAATTAGAAATCAAGCAATCAAAGTGGGATTTAAGGAATTTGATGAGTGGCTGCACAAACATCATGAATGAAGAGTCATAAAATCTCGCAATAAAAGTAATGAGATGCAAATGAGCACGACTGGCTTTAGTTCGTATTTTATCGGAAGCTGCCAAGCTTTTTTTTTTTTACCCTACACATTGTGAATGAAGGTGATGAGGCGGCATGTTTTCAGACAGTGTTGCCACTTTTGCTCGGTCATAGTCTCAGAGTCGTGCAGCGGCTGTAATTGGATCCTTTTGACCAGAAGGATTTATCCCGTAGAGAGAAACTTCAGTATTTTCTTTGAAACCCTGGTTACCTTGAGATCACCAGCCATACCAAATTCAAGGCCATGTCTCATTCAGGAGGTTTTCAAGGCCATTTGTGCACGGCCATAATGGCCCTCAGTTCAAGTCCAACTGCAAAAGCAAAAAAGTTGTGTTGGACCTTCAGAAGTGCAAACATGTCTCTCCTGAGAATGTTAAGTTATTCATAGAGTTTCTGCAGACTGGTGGAATAGATGGAATAAAAGATGAGTGCAGCAGTTCTTAGCGCTCCCTCATGCACTTCTGTAAGTGATCTTATGTTTGTTTCTGTTTCATTCGGACAGTATCTGTGTCAGCTCTCCAAGGAGTAAGATATGCTGCCACGCGGGGCGTCCAAGTGAAAGTGTCATTGTTACTTAATAGAATGTCCCTTTGAGGTAGCGTTGTAATTCAAGTACTTATCAGAAATCAGTCTCCATTTGGATGGAGAAAGTCCCTTTCACGGATTCACATTCAGTGTCTTTTGTAGTTCATCTGTCATTTGTAAATGAGTTAACAGTAGAAAGCAATTCTACAAGACTTTGCAATTTGTGTGCCGATGCATTCGTCATTTGTCCTTCAAACACGGTGTACAGAAAAAGCTTTGCTCGAAATCCATATACACAACGAAATGCAGACACATATGTTTGAAACTGTGCATGGAAACAACATTCAACAAGACAATTGTGTAGTGATCAGCATTTTGATGTGATTAATTGACTGATGAAAGGACACCGTGACCACATAAAACACTCTTCTCGGCACACCACAGGAATTAATACACTGATTCAAAATTTGACACTGAAATATGTGTGTATATAATATGTTCTTAATGTTGTTATTCATGAATCCTGTATTGTTAATGGAAAATTTCATTTACATTGTGGCTGCAACAGTTGCTGCTTGTACTATGTTCTTTGCTTTAGTACGAGTAAACAGGTTATATCTAATTCATTTAATATGTTATTTGTATTGTATTAGTGATCTTACATGCTGATTTCTTTCATAAAAATCAAAGAAGAAATAGGCTTTGTGTACATGAAGTGAAATTATTTTTGTGAAATGAGCAAAGTAAAGTCCCTTTAGTGAACTCTTTGCAGCTGCATTTCAGTAAGATTGATGTCACTTGAACCACTTATTTGTCTCGCTCTCTTTCAGGGGGGGTTTCCCTCAGGGTTGGACTCAGTCAGAGGGACCCGACACCACGGCTTGGTCGAGAGGGTCCACAGGGACCGTAACCGCATCAACTCTCCTCATCGCAGACCTATTGACAAGCATGGACGGCAGATATCCTACCAAACCTATCTCATCATGTCATTTAGACATTTCCATGTGATCCCACTACTCCAGCAGCCTCATCAACAGTGAGGAGTGGGTTGCTGTGGTTGTGTTCTTTCAGGTGGTTGGGCTTCATCTTTGTTGTTGTTGTTTATCAGTGTCAGCTGTGTGGAATAGAATGAGTCATTATGGTGAGACACCACACTTTATTCACTTCATTCTAATGGGCATTGACAGCAGGACTCTGATTTTGAAATGGCAACATTCTTGAAACAGGTTTTGTGAGGTCAGTGCACCAAGCAGTCTGCATCATGGTCTTACTGTTGCAATGCCGTCAATACAGAGGGCTGTTTTCACCAAAATTCATCATGTCTTCATGATCCATTTCTCTTGAGTCTCTTTCCAGATGGTGTGAGAAAAAACTCTTTCAGATAATTTTCTCGTGATGAAATTTGGTTGTCGGTTGGATAAGATCTTGCAAAAAATTGCTCCTGTTTACTGCACACGTCACCCTCAGTGATGTTCCTATTCAACATATTTTTTTTATGGATGTAGATGCAAAGTTTAGAAAGTTGACAACAAATCTCACATGTACAAGATCATTGCAGCATTTTTCCTCGAATGACATCAAAAACCGTGCCATTGTCTTGGCAACATCCTATACAGTCAGTAAGACTGTACGACGGACTAATAGTTCGCCAGTGAAATGCTGAGGCAGTAATTCATGTTAACACCACTGCTAGTGTAACAAAGTCTCATTTTGTCCTTTCTCTCTTGTGAGCAAACGACAAATGTATGAGCAGCCGTGGGCGCTCTCATCACTGCATCATGCTGCCAGCCCTCCAGCAGTCGCTGGCAGGGGGCGGCTCACACAAGCAGTGCTGCATCAGTTTAGTTTCAGTGAATATTAACTTTGCCATCCCATCTCCTCTACATAATATCATCGTTTGACCTATTCCTTCCATTGTTTTACACTGTCTATTAATTCCTCTTCCTTGTCATATGTTTGTCTGTGATTTAAAGGTGGGATTTCAGATTTATAAGTGAAAGAACCTTTGTTCTTTCTTTAACTTCTTTAGTGACCCCCTGCTACGAATATGCACCTTTATTTTATTTATTTTTCCCTCTAGTCACTGGCACCCAGCTGCTGGCTGCTGCCAGTGTGTCCAAAGCTGTCTATCGCTTTCTGCCAACCGAGAAAGATTCTGGGTGTTTCCCCAGTTTTCTATATTCCTTTTAAAAGCTTTAAACAAGCTTCAGTTGTGTTTGTGTTTGCTGGGTGGCGTTGGTGTGGTAAGTATGTAGCACTAAACATGGTGGAAAGGTCACTGCTGAAAGACATCCAAAATATGAAGGATTGTCCAATCAGTTCGCAGTCATGAGGAGCACGTTAACATCTTCAACTTCATCATCAGCAAAGGGAATGTTGAGACCAGTGGTGAATCCGTTCATGCCCCTCGTTTTGTTATAATGCTAAATGTTTGTACACTGTGTGCTCTCAATGAAATATTCAGTCATTCCCCAGTTTCCTGATGTTTGAGGCCCTTCAGGACCCGTCAGGGTTTGGTTGTCTTGCCAGTCATCCACTCTGCTTCCCAGCCCACACACCCCCACAGTGCATGTCATGGCTATGGTCACATTGGCGTGTAACACTAGAAGTGATGGCAGATTTAGTGCAGCATTACAACATTGTCCCAAATGAGACACTTCTTATTGAGCCCTTCTAAATGATGGCAACAAGGACAATATACTTGAAATGTGTTCCCTCAATTGTGGTTTGTGGGTCTGGCTTCTCCTATCCTTGTACTATAATCTTTAGTTCATGGATAGAGAAATACTGAAATTAAGTTGTTGGGAACAGTTAGTAATGGCACATGTACAAGTCAAATAATCAGTGTGACAGGGTTGACTCCACCTCGCTCTGTCCTTTCCATGTTGTTGTATCACAATAGTGGCTTATTATTATTTTCTGTTGGAATTATTGAGAGCTGGCAGTGCTCCCATCTCTCCACAGTAACATCGGTCAACGCTGGGAATTGCCTGGAGAACTGTTATTAATTCAATTGTGAATTTCAACACTTCTCCCCAACAATCAATGTTCTGTCAAGAGGTTTGTACCAAACCGGAGGAAGTTGACTTGTTACGAGAGTGGCTGTTGAGAAGAGAGAAAAAAAAGTACTGCCCCCTTCGCAGACAATGCCAGGAACTCAGAATTGGCACCCAGTAGTAATTTAAATACTGCATTCATTGTTTGATGATGTATCTGTGAAAAGACATGCATGTGTTATGAGCGTTCCTACTAACCAAAGCGCTTTTCTTTGTCCTGTTGAGTCTTGTCATGCATGTGTGTTTGCAGATTACCAGATTTATGTAAATGTCGGCTTTCTCCACGTTTTTTTGTGGTTTCCCCTCATTTTCACTTAGAATATGTTTGTCCAAACAAATGTTCTGAGTCTCTGAATTGTGGTCATCGTGTTAGTACTTTATCAGCATTAGTACTTGACAGCAGCAGCAGCTGCTGGACTTTCCATGCTTGCAAGTCAAATGCATGAAAGCAGCAGAAAGGTCATTTGAACGTTGACGTGAGTCAACACAATGGTCAGGACTAGATTTGTTACAGGCTTTCTGGTAGAATCGAAATGAAATTTGATTAAATCATAAGTCTGCAGTTTCCAGTAATGTCTTTGACTTTGTGCAAACTATTTCTTTAACTCCAATCCACCTAGAAAGCTCTCCTTATGGAACAGTGTATCTGTCCCCACCTCCGGACAACAACTGGAGAAGGTGAGTGTCTCCTCTGACAGAATGCTTATTGTTTACTGTTCTTCCTTGGATTGTTCTACATTCAGAACAGTTTGAGCTTCCCTGTGTTTCCTCACACTTTTTCCTTATTTTCACAACTGAATGTACATACGTAGTCAGTGGATCCTCACCGTGTTGTCGATTGGCTGAGTGTATGTCTCAATAAAACTGTGTTAGGATGCTAGTCCTGGGGAAGCCGTGTCTACATAAAGCTGTTTGACAGATTTTACGAGTAAAGGTCATGCCCGGCAGCACCTGTCCTCCTGTTGAGAGATATCATGTTGTTACTGCACAAACTCCCTGCAGAATCGTTCAAGTTAGCAGAAATTCCTTCACACACTTGATGTGAGCTAGCACGCGTTGTGCCTGTGTAGAGCAGGCAGCGTATTGGTAGACAGCTTTCTTCAGTGTTTACAGGGGGAGTGAATTAAGGCCTTGTGATAAAACAGCTCGGCCAAGCTCCTCCCCACTCACTCTCTTTCACTCTTGCTGTCTCCACACTTGTGTTTTGTATGCTGACTTGGCCGTCTGCCAGTCGCCCTGCTTCTTCTCCCTCCGTAGTGCCAACACAGACTTTCGCCAGGCTCCATGTTGAGTGTACTGTAGCAGCTTGTCCCGACGAATAAGGCCCACGCCCTCTCGTCATTGTTGACAGCACAAAACAGGTCGGCTGACAAATGTCCTGACAGAGCCACCGTCAGTGATCGGTGCGTTTCTTGGAGGGCCGCAGGGCTCAAAGCACACAATGCAAACTTTAATTTGCTCTAAGTGGTGCTTACAGTACCTGAACATTGTCTGCCGTAATTGTAGCTGACAATGACATGTTCTTGTGTTTAAAAAGAAATAGATTTTCTGACTGGGGGGATGGCAAACACTGTTTTTTTTTTTTTTTGTTTGTTTGTTTTCCCCGTCCCTTCCACGATGTGATTGGCATCAGCTCTGTCAAGTCTCTGCAGGCCACACCGAGCCTCCTGCTCCAAGTTGCAGCAGATTGTCGCAGTGTGTAACAGGGATAAACCTTTTTTCCCTCAGCACTGCAGTTTGGCCTGCTGCACTGTTACTGGCAGAGGTAAAAGTTGAGATGGGATTTGTTAAGCTTTGAGCTATAAAACTGTCACTTGGATTTAGGAGCACTGTACCTTTTATGTAAAGTGACCACATTGAATGGTGGTGGTGGGGGGTGGCATGAGATTAATTGTAACTAGAATCTGAATCAGTACTCGTGTCATAGTGTCAGCAGTGTCAGTCCTCTGTTCCATAAGGGAATTACATCAGTGTTGGCACCGGTACTGGTAATACTCTATCCAGCTTTTATCAAAACCTTCCACTTGTTAAGTCTTAGAGTCCGTTCAACAGCAGTGGTTCGCCAGCGTGGAGTCATACTCTGAGCTTCAGGTGGCAAATGAAATGAATCAACACAAACAAATTGTACTACTAGGCTACAAATAAATACTCAACCCACTTTTTAAGGGTCAATGTCGAATTGGAAATAGTCCAGATCAGTGCGGCTCTTCCTCCACCAGGAAGTTTCGTAAAGAAAATGGTCATGAAACTGATCTGGATGTTTAAAGCCTCTCTTTCATTCTCGTTGCTCAGTCAAATATGCATTCATGGAAATGGTCTAAGCCTCGTTTCACTGGAAGATTCCCCAATTCTCGGTCTCGGGAGAGTGGGGCGGTAAGTGTTTACAACACCAACCACATCTGCACTGCATTACAAACAGTCAGTTCTGGAGAAGAGCCACAGAACTCTGTCAGTACTTTAACTGCCATCGCTCAGCGGGCTTGGCTGGCTGCAGCAGGGCAACCTTGTAAGGTGCTCGAGTTTGAATCCTCTACAGAATGTGGGCAGTGGCGTGTTCTCACTCAGCGGTTGTTACACTTGTTTTATTTATTTACACTGCTAAATCAGACGATTTCTATAGAGTGACTCTGTTATCTCTGTGGGCCGTGTGGGCCAGCAGAGCTGATCACTCAACCTTAACCTCCTCATTGCTAGCAGGTTTGATCTCTCTGTATCTGCTGATGTAGATTTGATTCTTCTCCTTCAGAGGAAAATGCAACAAAGCGTATTTGTCAGTGCAGTGTTGCTCAGGAATGTGACCTCAAGAGTATTACTGTCTAGAAAGAAGTTTTTATCAGAGGCTTTGGTTCCATTCATGGCTATGGTTGATTCCCCCTTGGAGACCATATGCTTGAGGGTCAGATCCAGTCCCACGCCCTCCTCCTCTTTTATTCACTCGTCTTCAGCCTGCTATTCCTGTACCAAGCTCTCTTGGATAAGATCTTGAACCAGCATCCCTGGAGAACTCAGTGTAACAGCCCTCCAGAGGGAACATCTTAAAACCAATGCTTTTTTCCCCCTCACTCAGATTTTTTTTACTACTCTTTAGGGCTTTTATCACAGGGCCAGGTGGTTTGCTGTCCTCATGAAAAGGCCAGTATTTTTGCAACCAAACAAGAACATCTTTCTTACCCTACAATCCCATCACAAAGTGGATGCCCTGAGAAATCAGCCCAAACAACTAATTAAAATTTGATGTTCTCCATCATGTGGAAAACCTCAAGCACGTGGCCGTTTCTCCGAATTATTTAATCACAAATACAGTCCTAGTTTGAAAACTGACATTTTAAATGCGTGTGACATGTTTATATGCTCATAAATGTTAATTGAACATCATGACGCCTCTGTTGCTATTTAAGATGCCTTCCTGTGACACTTGTACAAACAGAAACAAAACACACTTGTCGGTGTGTCAGAGTCCTAAATATAGTCTATGACACCCATCCTTGACACCCATAGTGGCCGAACCAGATGATTCTGTGAACATGGTGTTGTCTGTATTGTTCTGAATTGTATGTGCACTGGTCTTCAAATATTTCAAGACAGACACATCTGATAGCGGGGTATTCTTTTGTGTTTTTGAATCCGATAAATCAGCACTGTTTACTATATGCTTCACTGTTCTTTTAGTCAAGGTCCTTTTTTGCAAAATGCCTCATCACTGTTTGTTTCAGGCTCGGGTAATGCTCTTCACATCAGTGTGTCTTTTTACTTTCTGTTCAGCCTTCCCCCTCTCACAGCTGCTTGTGTTTCACCATTTTCTTTCTCAGGAGACTTCTGAGAACTGCTCATAATGCCTTCGGAGATGCGTGTTGATACATGTAGCTAGCAGCCATCTTTGTAGGTAGCACAGCTCTCCTCTGTTTATTCTCCAGTCTCTAACTATCCTCCCCCTGCTGCATCTGAGTCTTTTTCAGGGTTTTTTCTGCAACAAGACCTCTCCTTGCAAATTTACAAGCAGGACGTTCTTGACCTCAACAGTCAGGCAGCTTTCTGTTTATATGTAACAAATGTGTGTCCTGACTTTCTTCTGTCTCTCTGAAGGGAACAGCCACAATGGACTGAGGAAAAACGCCCCGGGTTTAGGTTAATATCACAACTTAACAGGTGACCCTTGACCCTCTCTCTCTCTCTCTTTCTCTCTCTCTTTCATATTCCCCCAACTTCCTCATCTCTCTTTCTCTCATATTCCCCCAACTGTCTTCATCTCTTTCTCGCTCTTTCTCTCTCTCATGTTCCCCCAACTGTCTTCATCTCTCTTTCTCTTTCTCACTGTCTCTCTCTCTCATTCCCCATATCTGTCTTTTGTAATTTCAAGCTTGTTCTGTTCGAAGCCCAGAGCACAGAAATGAAGACTTTTTGGTGTTTAATTCATGATTTTCTGTCTTTGTAGTGTATGTCTAACTTTGTAGTTTATGTTGGAGACATTAATCAATAGTTCTTCTCTCACTAACCCAGCTTTAGGATTCCTGGCTCCTCTGCAGACTAACATCTAGCCTCATGACTGGCTTTTTCTTATTCTTACTTTTAATATCCTTCTTCTGTGTTTTTGAACTGATCTGCTGATGACATCTCCCAAAATCAATAATTGAAAAATGAATGAAAGTGTGTGCAAACCAGAGTTGCTGCTTCGGTACAGAGGTACATGTGATAATCATCATAGATTGCATGATGACTGTAAAGAGTCCGTTGGAGTTCAGAATTGTGAAACCCTTAAACTCCTCAAATCAAGTGATGTAAAAAAATAATGATCCAATGCCTTAAGTAGAAACATCATTTATCAGTGAATGATTACAATGGAGAAACTGTAACATTGTGTTTATTATAAATGACACATGCATTAGATGCCATTTGTCACATGACGCTGAATGTGACAGAGACTGAAAAATAAAAACTGTTTATAACAGTTTCCCTTCACTGCATATATGTAATTATTGTAGTAATGTCAGTAATGTATAGCAGTAGGACACGAGGGAGCCTAATGGATAATACAAAAGAAACCTGTCATCACACATGATGTTGAACTCAAGAGTCTGCGTAGTTTGAACCACACTCATGTTTGTGTTTGAGAGCCTGAAGCAAATGAACGACTGTGTACCTGTTCCTGTGTAGGTTTACTCATGAGACTGTACATACCAGCAAGATGCCAACATGTTTCTCAACACACACAGGTTCATTCTTCAGAGGCACATTTGAGAATTAGTACTTTTATTATTAATGTACTGTTCACTGTCTCCTCATCATTATAGTTGACTGAGAGTTTCTTTTTGATTGTATGTGTGACTTTCTCCTGGGAGGTCAATAAGGTATCTATCTACCTATCTCTATCTAGCTTTCGCAGCAGGTTCAGCGTTTCAGCAGCTGCCTCTGAGTCTTACCGTGATTCTGTGTCTCATCTTCAGTGTGAAATGACCTTCACACAAATAACTCCTGGTCTAACCTCTTACATCCACATTCTCTGACTGCCACTCATATTTGTCCTGGAGCCCTTTGCCTCAGCTTCAAACTTGATGTCAAACTCTTCCCCTTACTTGCTGACACAGTGATGACACATCGCTGACAGCTGTAAGGCTGTCTGATTATCTTACACAACTATTGGCATTGTTAAATGTTTAAGGTTCCCCAGTGTGGACTTTATCCTGCAGCATCTTTACACCATTAGTGCAAAGATGGAAAACATCTACATTATATGGGAGTCTAGTATATCGGTGAACAACTCTGACAAACTAGGGATGTTTAATTGGTGTCAGTCCTCATCAAATATTCAGCGTTACATAACAGCATGTCTGTCACATCACTCAAGCAGCTACTGTACAAATTTGACGAATGCATTCCTGTCTCAGTAATTTCAGCTGTCTGAGAAGTGAATAAACAATGTGAGCAGAGCCAGGTCTGAAACTTTCTGTAATGATTAAAGCGTAATTGATTTTCATTGAATGTTGAGCTTATTTTCAAATTTTGCAGTTACGCGTGTTAATCGACTCATTGCATAATGACTCAGCAGCTCTGTGTTCGTCAAGGAACTGACATTTTAGTCCAGTGCCCATAGCGTGTTTATGTGCGGGGTCAGTGCAGGCGTACAAAAGAATCTATCCAGTGTTGAGGAAGCAGGAGGATTCACTGTATGGCCCCAAGAAATCCTCTGCCTCTGTCCAAGGTGCTGGAACACTTAGCATAATATTTCTTTTCCACCTACACAGAACCAACTCGGACTCTGCTCTCCATACGAGTGCGATGAACCCAAACCCCCAGGACCCCTTTGGCATGAACCAGCAGATGGATCGAGGTCTCCCCCTGCGCAATGGTGAGAATAAACACAACGGACTTGAATGTTCTGCTGCTGCTACCCATGATCCATCTAAACTCCCCACAGTCATGAGTATCCCTCTGTCCTGAGTGTTGGTCTGGTGCTGGACAACCCTGAGTTGTGAATCACATCCTCATTGTGACTGTCTGTCCTACATTATACATTATGAGTGAAACAGTGAAGACCAGAGCTGACAGGATGTATTAGATAAAAAAAACAGCCAGAAAACTGCCTAGTGAGTCGAATCACGAACTACTGAGACATTAATCCAGTGCAGCCTTGTGAGAGCAGAAATCTGGAGCTTGTTCCTGTGTGCAACCCATTTTGTAGTAATCATGCTAGTTTATGGTGTTTGTTTTTCTGTTCCTCCGGTCGTTTATTAACAGAGAGCACAGTCCATCCAGCCAACTGCTCTTCAGAGCTGCAAGCCACTCTGGACTTAAACAAATCACCATCTCTCCTTGCTCCATATGTACCTACTCAATGAAACCTGTCCAACAGAAAGATGATTAACTCAAGGTGAAAAGCAGCTCCAACTGTGCTCATCACTTGTCTGAAGTGTTGAGAGGATAAATGCTCCTTAAGGGAATTACTGCTCACCGTGTTTTTAGCCAACAGGAATTAACTGGTCACGCCACGTCAACAAGATGGAGATGAATAGATACAATGCAAACTCATGAGCTTTGAATTTTTTACATTAAACCATTTGTATATGTTCATAAACAACGTTCAGGTGTCACAGTATGAGAAACTTCCTGTATCGCTGCATTTCCATGATGCTCTGCCAAATTTGTGTTCTAAAACAACTACATCCAACGGGGCCCTCCTTCATTCAGACCCTCCAAAGTGATTCACCATTGCAGAATATGAACAACTTGGTGCTTGTTCTCAGCAAGTTTATGACTACGTATTGCATTGACGGCCCATAAAAACTACACATTAAGGTTTAATAGCAAATCCAGGCTAACGACCCTTCAGTAGCAATAGTGGCATCGTAAATTGCCATAAATTGTTTTTTAGTTGGAATACTGTGATGTGAATAGTCATCTTGGGTCACCAGCTTTATATACATTTATAGTCCAGTCGGACATACTGCACATATCCAAGCAGTGTTTACTCAAGAGCAAAGACATTTAAGTACACAAGGCTGTCCGGGTCAAATACCCTATGCTCTAAAAGAAGCTGTGGCAGCAAATCATTTCACAGCCTTCTTGACATCTCTTAAGGTTTCAGAGGGTCTTGCGTGGTGTTCAGCCTTGACTAATTAAAGATTCATCCATCGTGGAATCTGAGAATCTGGGTCTGACTCACCCTGCCTGGTAGGAAACACTTAAATGAGAGCAGTACAGCTCCTTTTTTTCCTGTGTGATTTTTGCCCGTTATTATCAATGGAAATGAGCAGCACCAGTGAGCAAAATCTTAACATTACAGTCTGACAGGTCTTCTCTGGTCCCCCTCAGCAGTCTGTTTAATTCCAAGAACCTCTCACACACTGAATGCATTGCACGGTGAGCGCAATCAAGCCCGGGATACCAGCCAGACATTTTCCATTCCAGTTGTCTTGTTTCTGTCCCTCTGCAAGCAAGAGCTGCAGAGGGAAACGGGACACCTTCAGTGGGAATGTAAAATTATGCCATGCCCTTAGATCCCCCCATTGTCCCATCTGCTTCAATTGCTGAAAACAAAAGAGAGAAAATTAGATGGGCAGTATATCAAAGGATCGTGGAAGAGAAGTTGAGCAATGAGGAGGTTTGATGGCGACATCTGGAAAAAAAAACAAATATTTTCCTTGTGAGACATCATACACAAGAATCGCTGTTCCTCAACATGAGATCTCAGGCCACTTGAGATGTAATTTTTAATCTCGACCCCTCAACCTCGTCTTTGCTCACCTCTGTGACTAACAATAGGAAGCGAGATGCCCAGCTGTTGTGTTATAAAATTGCACTGTGTACTCCTGACGGATCGCTGTGCCACACGTGCTTAAATCATTCCAAGAATTGGAGGATACTGAATATTCTGGTCACGTTCCCCAGCTTGTTTTAGGTCTTTCTGTATTTCCTCATTTATCATCCCTCTCCCCCTCCATCTTTCTCTGTTTGTGTCTCTCCTGGAGGCTGGCATGCAGCTAATGTAAATGAGGCAGAGGTGGACGGCTCTGGAGATGGTGAGTTGCACCTGAAGAATCAAAATATGTCCAACATCAGTGTGTTTGTCGGACATGTTTAATTCAAGCATGCTTTCCTTGTCTGCAGTTTTTTCCTTCCCCGCTCTGTCCAACGAGGAGATTCTAATCGGCGTCAGTAAGCCCCTCCCCAAGCAGCTGTGGGAGGCCAAGAAGGTGGGCTTACAGTTTATTTTTCATATCAATGCCCCCCTGAAGCCTTCCATCCTGCTGTACATATGGTCATTCTCTTACGTTTAGTCTTACGTTTAGTGGTTGGGAGAGTGATACAGTCACAAGTGAAATATCACAATCAGTTCTTCAATGTTTTTCTGAAATCTGAAACTTTTTTCTGTTAAATCAAACTGATGTTGACTATATGTCATTTTTGGGACATGATTGAAACGAATATTGTTAAACTGGACCTATTAGATAATTTCATTGTTTTACCACATTAATATCAGGATATATCGTATTGTGGTGACTTATGTTTCAGCCTGTTAAAGATTTGGATACATTTTACAATGAGAATGAATCTGTCGTACAATTTCAATTCTGATTGTGTTTTTCAGGTGCAGTCTCTGGCATCGAGACCCAAATCATGTGAAGTGCCTGGGATCAAGTAAGTCAAAGGGGATAAATCGGATCTGTATGAGCAAATAATTTGGTGACAATATTTTCATTGCATACTTCAATATTTCTTATCTTACATATTTTAAGAGACATAAAACACAATCAGAAATGCATTGTCTCCTAGCTTTCAACATGATTTCTCATCTCCTGCTCCTGGTTTGATTTTGGTGTTGTACGTACTCGGTAGCTGCTGCTAAGGGAAACAATGGAGTCAGAATAATAGAACACCACACCTGATCAAACAGGATTTCAGCATTCCTCCTTACGCATACACACGTTCATTTGAATAGCAGGAACGTCGTTGTTATTACAATCGGTGTTCACAGGTATTGTGTAGAAACAGAACTCCCTTTTAGAATCCCCTCCCAGCTTGTGTCATGAAAGAACAGCATATGTGTATTCCCACTGTTTAGTTTAGATGTGACAGTCTTCTGATCAGTGTGACTCAGTGGAGATTCCCAGGAAAACACTCTCATGTCTGATGGAGATTACAGCCTGCGCAGGAGGCATCATGCTGCTTCGGCCTCTCGCTTTATTTCTTGTCCTTTTGACAGAGAGAGACGCGTCTGTTGATTTGAAGAATTCACTCATTGTTTTGTGTTGTGTCTGTTTGTGTGTGGGAACAGTCAACAATGAGTCACAGTTGCTGCTCGTATGCTGTTAATGCAGCATATGAGCAGGAAATTAGAGATATAATCAAGGAGAGTGAGTGGCAAGATGAGGAAACAGTAGTGGAGGGGAGTGAAGGAAATGTCTTGTTCAATTATAGTGCCAATTCAAACGACAGGAGCAGACTGTTGAATCACCCGGCCTTTAATTATGCACATAAACATTAGCTGGAATCGACTTTTCAGTGTTTTTTTTTGATGAGTCATCTTCTCTGCAGTATATTCCCATCTCCGGAGCAGAACCCTGGTCTGTCCCACTACCAGGGGTCATTAAATACTGGTGGCTCCCTACCCGACCTCAGCAACCTGCAGTTCCCCTCCCCTCTCTCCACGCCGTTGGACCCTGAGGACAATGGAGGTTACCCCAACCTCAGCGGTGGCAGCAGCACTGGAAACCTGCCAGCTGCCATGATGCACCTCGGCATTAGCAGCTCACAGGGTGAGTGAGGCGCAGCTGGGTCTGTACGAGGGAGGATTCATGATTCACAAAAATGGTCTGCGGTATTTACTGGGAACCATTCAGCGCTTCTTCGAGGAGCCCTCGCCCTTCCGCTTGTCTTTTTAACTTTATTGCTAATCTGCTTCTCTGTTGAAACTCAAATCCTCAAGAGAATGTTATAAAACTGCTAAGTTGAAAGCCCTGTGACCCTTAAAAGAAGGCAATTTAATCCCTGTCTCAGGATTTATACATCTTTTGATATGCAGCAATTCAAATCCAGAAATAGGCTAATCATCTGCACATCAGTCCACCAGCCAGGCATACCTAAGGGGTTGATTTTTCATCCAAACCACCACACACAGCAGTGGCAGTGCTGTGCCTTAGAGGTGTGCCTCCGCTTAGGTTCACTGGAAAAGTCTGTTCAGAAACTTGATAGGTGTGACAGAATGAAGGACTGCCATGGCAGCTCTGAAAGTGAGTCCACGTCAGGAATTCCACAAAGGAGGGACGGGGTTTGTGCAGCCTTCTGCTTCAGCTAATATTAAAAAAAAATGCCATTTTTCACTGTTGTGCAGATCTGCACCCATAGCTCAGTGGTTATTACTAAACCCCCCAGTGAGGTAGCGGATATAGTAAACACTGTTTCGAGAGAACTTGGCTTTGTCAGGTGCTGATGAGTGAGCTGCTGCTTAAAAACACGATCAGGGCATCAGACTGGTGCTGACATGATATCTGACATCAGCAGTTTTCAGTTCAGGGGCCAGGTTCACAAAACCTTCTTAAGAAAACAAATCTTCTTAAGTGTGTTTTTTTTTTTCTAACTTCAATCTTAAGAATAAAAAAAGAGAAAAAGTGATATTCTCAAATAAATCTCTTAAGTATTTTCTTAGCTTTTTTGTAAGTTTCCTTAATTTAAAGCTTAGGACATTATTTAAGAACTTAGAACGTTCTTAAGAACAGTTTAGAGAATCTGGTCTCAGGTTTTCCTTCCATCCAAACTAGAATGTAAAAGCAGCATGATAACTTACTTAGTCATCATTATCTTTATTATTTTACCTTCTCATTCAACCTCAGCTGGGTTGTGATGGTAAATAACTGAAAGGTAAGAAGTGAAGACGCCTCGAGGATGAACATTGAGCCGTCCTCCAGTAAACAAGCAACCCAAAGATTTAACTCTGCGAGCTGCCATGAGCTGAGACCCGTGTCATAAAGCCGGTTTCATGAAAACGCTTTGTATGATTGTAACCCCAAAATGAAATGAAAACATCAAAGGCGTTTCATTTCTGACAGTTTACATGAAAATAGACTTGAGCGCGCTGCAAAACAAACAGCACACTAAACCTGCTTTGTGGACCAGGCCCCAGGAAGTTTGCATCATTCAGCGTCTGTAGGGGATACATGGAGGAGTGGAGGAGGTGTTTCACTGCCCACTGTCACCAGCACATGCAAGGCAAAAGAAAGTTCTGTTCCTTTAAAGGATAATACACCCTTGTGTGATTTGGCTAAACACAAAAAGGGAAGTGGAAATGTCCAATCAGTAGAAACGGATTGTTCCCAACTTAATCAGGGAACCTACAGTATGTATGGGAAACACTGGCTTTAGACTCGGATGAAAACCACTGTTCTTTAACAGGTTCCACATTAGTCTCTCTGCCAGCCTGAGTTCTCGTTGAATGATCTCTCTGTGTCCTATTTCCTCACTTTGAACTCTGCTGCCTGATCTGATCACACCCACAGCTGCTCACTCTTTCCTCTGTGTGACTGAATATGTGTTTGGGCGCCCCAGTCGAGCACAGTTCGGCTTGGCCGAGCACCAGAATGACACAGAAACTGTGACCCTGCTTTGACTTACTACAATCAGCTCCTTTCTTTCCCTCTGCTCTCTCAATTTTCCTTCACC
Organism: Aeoliscus strigatus; assembly: GCA_901007665.1. Taxonomy (NCBI): domain Eukaryota; kingdom Metazoa; phylum Chordata; class Actinopteri; order Syngnathiformes; family Centriscidae; genus Aeoliscus; species Aeoliscus strigatus. Next base: position 116,529 of record CAAKHB010006011.1, on the reverse strand, counting down.
CGGCTCTCCTCTCCGCTGCCCTCTCCAATCTCACAATAAAGTCTAGTGTTTTGGGTTGGGGACTGGAAAGCATGCTGGAAAACCAAGTCCATAATGATCACTTCCACATGTTCTCTGGTTTCTAAGGGTTTTTTCGGCTGTGGATTCACAGCTCCCTGATGAGCGATCTCATAAGTGTCCCATGTCTCGTCGTCATCGTTATTCCTGCAGGTCTCTCGTCCTCGCTGAGCAATCCCTCAATCCAGGCGTCTCTCAACAACTGCCAGCTGCAGTCGTCCCTCAGCAATCCCTCCATCAACTCATCCTTGCGTCTGTCCGGTAACTCCCCTCGGCGACGGCCTGCGCCCATTAGCCCCCTCACCTTGTCTCCGGGTGCAGAGCAGCGAAGGGGTCTGGCCAAGCAGCTGTCTCCCACCATGTCTCCCTCGCTGTCCCCAATCACACAGGTACACCCTCTGAATATGGTACCATTGATGTTGTGTGCTTCATCTGTAGATTGTGGCCACACAGTTGTTTTTCAGTGGATTGTTGGAAGATTTGAAGTTATGTCTTGAAATTCTATTGAACCTCATGTATTTTCTGTTTCTTCAACTTGGAAATTGGCATCCACAAGCTTTTTCACTAAAAAGAAAACTGCTTTCACGTAGTGGGAGTGGAAAATAGATTTAAAAAATACTGTAAATAAATGTTCAATAAAGAACTATGCAGCCTTTAATTCTGAATTGCTTCCATGACAAAATATCTGTACTGACTCCTTCTGTACTATGTAGGGAGTTGCTTTGGATACCAGCAACATGCCAAGGGAGCCCCCCCCACCCTATCCACTCTACCAACAATCCCAGCGTGCAGTGGAGCAGGCCAGACACTGCCAGCAGCAACAGCAGCCCGTTTCCCCTCTTCAGAGCATCCCACTGGACTTCAACACAAGCCAAGTACGTGAATGATTGTCTTTGTCGTGATGCGTGTGCACAGACTGACCAGCATACACACACACACACACACACACACACAGTGAATTTCTTTTTTTTAACAACTCTTTTTTTCCTATTTAAAAAATGATTCTTGTCCGTTACAGGCCAACAACATGGCAACACTCTTCAGCGAACCCTTCATGGAGCAACAGTTCTCCAGCAGTCGGCAAAGTAAAAGCCTCCCCTTTCAGGTACACACACACACACACACACACACACACACACACAATCAGGGCAGTGTTTCTCCCTCACTTTAAATGAACTGGGTGCATGTAAGACCTCCATCAGCGCTGGGTTGCTAATAGTGATTGAAACAGACATGTAACAGGAAACTGGAGAATTACGTTTATGTAGACACAAAACTCTGTGATCGCTGTGAATGAAAGGAAAGAGTTTGAACAGACACATTTGCAGTCTGTCAGACAGGACGACTATGGAACCAGAGCTGAGTCCAAATGTATTTAATTGAATTTAAAAATAAATCTTCTAACAATGTCAACCAGCTGTAAAATGGCTGCACATATGTTTAAGACAGATGATTCACCGAAGTGAAGTCAGGCCACACTTATGCACTTGTGATGTTTTTCCACGATACAACAAACGTCGAGAGAAACTTTGTTCGGTAATCAGTGGAATGATTTAAACACCAAAAGCAGTCAGGTTGGTCCCCGAGACCGCTCAGCTTACTGAACCTTTTTGTTTTTCTCTCTCGACCATCTGCCGCCCAGTTGGATCACTTCAGCCTGTTGGAAAATGCAGTGAGCTCCGCAATAGGCGGTTCTTGCTTGGACCCCTCCTCTTCCTCACTCTACTCCCACACAGGCGTGTCAGGGCTGGGCGGCAACCTGCAGGATCCCATGCACATGAGGTCTAACATGCTGTACTCCAACTGCAGTGGAGGTCTGCCCAACATCATCCTCACTGGTGAGTGTGAGGTTTGTCCTCATAGAAGCGTCTGCATTCATTCATGTACAGTAATGGTGAGCTCCTCCGTAGACTTTCATGGGGAACCCTAAGTAGTGTTTGTTTGGACGGTTTTCAATGATTGTTGATCATCTCAGGTCAGGTTTGAGTAAACCAGGTTTGATGCAGTTTAATACCATAAATGTCAAATGTGGGATCCTGGATTCCTTCCATGACCTGTGTGGCATATTTATTTGAGATTTGAGACCTGTGTAGCTATTAAAAACAGAACCTATCCAATTATTTTTGAAGAGATACAAAATAGATGTTTTAATATGCCATAACCTATGCACCCCCCCCCCCAAGACTGAACCAGAACCGAACATCAAAACAGGTACTTTTCTATGCCTCATGAAACATCTTGCACATTGAATTTCCATTTATTTATCTTCTTTAACTCAAAGAATGATTATTTCCTGTGTTTGAAAAGCAGCATGAATCACTCATAGTGGATGTTTCTTGTCACAGTAAAAGAAACCACACCTTCAGAAGGTCAGGATCTGTTTATGTCTCCACCTTCAGATCTCAGGATCCCACAGATGCTGCGAGTCCACAGCAGTCCGAAAGAGTCATAGTACGACTGTGTCAAAACAAGCCGCAGTGCTAGACAGACATGCTGGACGGGTGACAGATGTGTGACCGGTGTTTGTGTGCAGGCAGCTCACAGCGCGTCCTATTTCCATGCTCAGTTCTACTGAGTCATATGACCGTTGACGGAGTGCTGTCCTGCCCTTTGCCTCACTGATCAAAATATTTTTGTGTCTGATTCTAAGAGGTGAAATGAGAAAAAAACAAACACTTTCAAAATGTTCAACGTTAACGAGGCGTTTCTCCTCCGTCCCTGCAGATGACTCTAACCCCTGTCTGTCAAAGGACATCAGCAATGCACTCTCCACGGTGCCTGAATGCTTTGACTCGGAGGGAGGATTCCCACTGGAGGATGAGCTGCGCATTGAGCCCCTGAGCCTGGACGGTCTGAGCATGCTCAGTGATCCCGACATGGTGCTGCCAGACCCGTCTGTGGAGGATACGTTCCGCAGTGACAGACTCTGAACATAAAGAAAGAACTCCAACCCCCCCCCCTCGCCCACCGACACACACATGCACACACATATGCAAGAATTTGTAGTGTAGAGTCCTAAAATCTGAAATCCGTGCCACCACATGTACAGTCTCATGTATTCACACTTTGTAAGTAGAGGAGACTTGTGAACAAACTTTTGTTTACACCTGCTTCTTGCAAAGTCACCGTCTCATCATGCTCTAGCTCACATTTGTCCCGTTGTAATAAGGGGGGTTGATGCAGTCTGTGGATAGAATCAGTCCTGGGAGTTGAAGCGTGTTCAGCTCCAGGGCCTTTGCACCTTTTCCAGCCTGCTCCCAAAAAAAAAAAATTTAAAAAGACATTTCCTACAGGTGACAACAGCGAGGAGCCAAACTCACCAGCTCACAGCTGCCCCAAAGCCATGGCAATGAAGTTGCCATGGTTACACACCATAGCAGCCCCACCACTGTGCTGAAGAGCATCAAATCCATTTTTGCACAGCTCCTTTCGACAAATACATTGTAGACCTAAGCTGTGCGCTGGTTGCTGCTCACAGCTGCAGCGGGGATGTGGGGGCGGTGAAACAGCTGGACGCCCAGTTCCCACCAGGTTATTCTCTTATACAATCACGGTGGAAATGAAGGTGAGAAGAATCTAAGCATATGTTTTGCTCTTATTTTTCACATTAAAGTATCAGATTATTTGTAGATGCCACAGATCTATCATTAACAAGTCTCAAATTCAGGATGATTAGAATGTAGGGTTATGTGTTTGTAACCCTGACTAGAGTCCAAGGGGAAAACTGTTTACAAAGAAGAGATTTTGATAAGTAATTATTACTAGAGAGTATAGATTTTAGAGTTTCTAATGAAGAGATACAATTCTGAACCCGCGCAATGAATGCTCTATGATTTTTAGTGGCAGTACGCGTCCCTTTGGGAAAGGGGGGGGGGGTGACCTGTCTATTTTAAAAGAAAGTTTTGCTTCTGTGTACATGCATTGCATACATTTTATTTTATATTTTATAACAAATTGTAATGGCGCTTGTACTGTACTTACAATGTTTTTGTGAATAAGGGCATGCGCTGTGCTACTGTGGATCTATGTGTACTCGTATGTGTGTGCATCCAGCTTCGTGTCCTCGTGTTCCAGCAGTACAGAACCCCCTGCACACCCTGCACCCCCCCCGGCTGAAAAGTGACTCAGAGCAGACTGGAATCATGTGGACATCGGACATCATGTAACATTGCACTTAAACGCTTTTTGCACTGTCCGTTTTACTGCTGGTAAGAAGGTTTTACCGTAAAGCCCAAAGACATTGAGTGAAGCCATTAGGGAGACCGACGTAGTAAATCCAACTAGACACAATTTAGGCCCGTACACACATTTCCAAGCACAAGGCTAATGTGTTTGATCGTGGTGTCAAATGAGATGGAGATAAAATGTCATCTGTTTTTTTTTTGTTTTGTTTTTTTTGGTCACAAGTTCATATTTTAAGTGACAAGACAGGAAAAAAAAAAATTTTTTTCAACTGAAAATCAGTTACTGCAATTCAAAGAGCTATTTTTAATATTGTTTATAAAAAAGAATTAGAAGCAATGTTCTCACTTTGCTCTCATAGCTATGCAACATTTTCTATCGATAGACCTGAAGCCTGTTGAACGGGTGCTACTTGTACATTATGTAATGTAACACGACTTACAGGGTCCTATTCTGTAACAATGGGGGGGGGGAATTAATCAATAGAAATCACAATATTATTACATGTGTCCAGTGTCCACAGTGTTCACGGACCTATCGGCAGTTCGAAGGTTGCCTGTGTTGGAAGAACACGTGAGAAGTGTGTGATCACAGGTGACATTCTGGATGAATTTGTTTTTGCTGAAAGGTTTCTGCAGGTTCCTCCTGTAGACCAGTCGGGTTATTCCTCCGATATAAATGGAAGAATAATATTATTCATATAATAAGATTATATTCATTTTTAGCTGGGTCACAGTTAGTGGTGGAGTCACTTTGCAGTTTCACGTCCCCTCGTTGGCCTCGTGGTTTGGTCTGAATACATCAGAAGTGTGTCTGTCCTTCTGTCCCCGGCCTGTTTCCTGCTGTCTAAAATGCCTGCCTTCTGCTGCCTTATACTGACACATTTTAACTTTTCTATATTCCAGCTAATAATCATTTCCCTTTAGCTGTTTGGTACCAACTGCCTGTGGTTCTTTTTTTTTTTGTCACTTAGTATCACTTGTTTGTTTGGTGTCTTACTTTCTTTTTTTTAGCTACTTATTAAAATGTACAGTTGTGTTATTTAAATAATGTTTATGTCCATTAGTGTTACTACTTTTTTTATTTTATTTCATTTGAGTCTTTTTCTCCACCCAAGATATGAACAGCTCTTGGTATGTAACATATGTTATAGTGCTTAAGTTTTTGATTTAATATAAACAATAAAACTCTATACCATGTACCTAATGATACAGTCCAATGTTACTGGAGTGTGTGCTGGTTCCTGCCAGTAGGGGGCAGCAGTGTCCTGTAGTTATGATTGAGTATGGTCAAAAGTCATAATTCACCAGGTATCCTCATGAATGCATTTCAAATATGTTTTGATATGCTCTATAAAAAGTTTTGTCCGTTTTTCATCATGCACACGTTTATGCTGTCAAACACATGGACCAGGTTTTGGAGATATGTTAGAAAAGATTTCAAATCCTTTGCCATCCTCCTGGACCACAGAATTCATTTCTCATTCTCTGATTCGCAGGTGTATTTTCACTAAAAAAAAAAAACCTGGCCCCAGTTTTACATGAAAACCACCTGGATGTGTTTCAGTTCACATTAACAGCAGTAATACATGTTTTTGCCAAGATCTGAACTGGAGTCAGATGGTAACAACTACATGACTTCTGCAGAGAATCTGAGGTTAACTGAGCTAATTGTTTGCATAGGAATACCTCATGTCCGTTTTGATCGGTCCACTAAACCAGCTTTTGAATTGTTTCACATCACATTTACAGATTTGACATTTGGTCCCCAGCATGTGGGAACTGGTGTCCAAAGAAAAAAAAGGACACACACCAACTGTATATACACCCAGTAGGAGTGTGTGAGGACAATATAGGCTGACAGATGGACTGTGTGGGCTCCTGGAAATGAGCCCAACCTCATGGACTAACTGCAATCTGGAAGTGAGTTCCTCAAAACACACACACACAACACACACACACACACACACACGGGTGTGTGAACAGATAATCACAGTCATCAGTCAGAGAGCTGGAGTCGGTCCACAGAGTGCGTCTGGGCAGGTCATGATGCCAGCCTGGAATTCGTGTGTGTACAAGTATGTAAGGATGTGGAGGAGTGCTGCGGGTTAAAATGAGGTTTTGATCATTTTGGAGAAATCTTTAGTTGTGAACCCTTCAGGTCTTCAGTTCAAGTAGCATCGGGTTGGATCACCTCTGTCGGTGGCTCCTCGTCTGCAAACCTCTGACTCCACCGACTCCACTGCTCCCTGCAGACTCACACCAGTTTGTCCTACAACATATCTGGCCATCATATTTCCCCCCCACCCAAACCACCACCACCACCACCACCTTGGCCCTGGGGTATGTTCCAGAAAGCAAGTTTAGTTAAAAACCTGACTTTGTTCATTTGAAGAAAACAGCAGTTCTCTCAATTCCATTTTCACGTTAACTTCCTGGAATCAAACCAAACATTTGAAGTTTCACACGTTTGAATCAGTTATCAGTAAACCCTGAAATCCTCAAATCACGATCCACAAACTCAGGATTTCCTCTAAAAAAGTCTAAAGTCTTTCTGGAATGGGCCCCTGGTGATGTGTATTTGTTGTGAGAACTGTCTGCTTCTCTAAAGCCGTCACAAAAGCTGCTGCCAGGATCGGCACCGGATGTCTTCTATGTGTGAGTGTTTACTCTGTCGTTGATGTTGAACAGCTACAGTGATCTATAGTATATAGATATACGTAGATATAAGTCAATCTCTTCCTCTAATGTGGCCTGTGTGGAGAACAGAGGCTGTGATTGGGTTGATGTTTGTTTACGTGCTGATGTTTGCGCCACATCTCTGCGGTGTGGGAACATCTGTCTGCAATAAGGCCGCTCGGTGATGACTTTGTTTACGGGTGTTTGTGCTTTTCATTTGGAAAGTATGAAGTTGTTTTTGTACACAGACAAACAGTTGATTGTCCTCTGCGTCTGTTTTGACGGCCTATAGATGTTCACACGGACATGCTGCCGAAGACGAAGGCTTCTGCGCCCCCCCACCCCCACCCCCAGTGAGGTATGTTGTGGGGTTTACGGTGCTTACAGGTACCGCCAACACAGGAGCACCGCAGCACGTCGCTTACTGGATTTACAGAAGGTAACGTCAGCGTGGATGGAGGCAGCAGATGTTTTCCATCAGGACGCCTTGTTTAGACCAACTCGCTTGACTTACCGTACAGGTCTGTGTGAAATTACCACAAAGAACACTGTCGACTTCTTCAGTCGAACAAAATGTCACGAAACAGAAAACACCAAAACATGTTTGACGTAAAACCTAACTGACGGATGTCCTCCTTTTATTTTAAGATGAGTACATGTGTCTCCGACCGTGAACGCACTGGTGACAAAATGTTTGTACATGGGGGATTCTGATTCATTCATCCAGATCGTTTGAAGCTGTGTGTGTGTGTGTGTGTGTGTGTGTTTGGTGTATGAACCTAAACTCTCTTTGCAGATGTTGGCCCTGTTTTACTGTAAACAGTAAACGTAGAGGACGGTATTTACTGGGCTCTTTAAGTGGCTTTCTGCCCTCGTGTTATTTGCCGCAATGGGAAAGTGACTGGTGAACCTTCATGAACACAACATCACTTTGGACAACTCACAGAGGAACGAATGATTCAATTCTCAATGAAGCAGCCTGACCGCATATTCAGGAGGGGTTCCAAGCTGCGTGTTCCTACCAGCAGTAAATCACCCTTGTTCTCGTTGTTCCAGCTCCTTTTGTTTTATGGGCCTCATACATCAAACCTTCACATCCTCTGAGCGCGCCTGCTCGCTGCATAATCCCACGGCGGACATTAAGCCGAGGCCACCTCCAAAACATGTCCTAACATCACATCGATGTATACGGCAATTTGTGGCCGCTTGCGATGAAAAGCAGGAAGCGCCTGCAGGCCTGTCAAAATAAAAGGTCTGTCATGTCATCAACATCAACAGGCACCCGTACCTCTGTTTTATTTAAAAACCACCCACGTCGTATAGCAGCAATTCAGGAAAGGAGAAACATCATGTCCAGGTGATGCAACATCCTCTTCCTGTTCCTTGAGTTTCACCGTGCAAGCTGACGGTTGTGCAGTTTGACATTAAAATTCTATTTTCATATTCCCCTGCTGAAGGGGAAAATGCCTCTGTGCTGACTGTTGATTGGATTTGAGGGGATGAACCCTTACAAATGCTTATTGAATAAGAGTTAAGTCTGCATATTCATAAGTTGTCAACAACAAAATGCCAGATGTTGTGTAGATGTAACACAGACTGTATTATTCCAGACAGCGTTGAATTAAATACAATTCAGTTAAATCACACTCAAAGCTTCGACCTGCAGGCTCGTTCACGTTGTAGCTGACATACTTCTTAGCATTAGCAGCAGCGTTTTTTTATCAGTGCATCGCGACTCCAAAGCTTTCACTTTATCCTAAAGGTGTGTGTGTATGTGTGTGAGAGAGACGCCCCACCAATGTGTCTCTTATGCGCTGAGGCCTCTCATTTCAGGCCGCCCCACAGAACGACAGCGCCTACATGCCTGAATGTGATGATTATTGTAAACACGTTCAGCAGAACACGCAGCACGCAGACGTGTCGTGTGCTCAGTAATTATGAGGGGCGCTATCAGGAGGGCGGGGGAGAAAATGTCTCCACAAGCTGGGACATGATCATTGAAGAACAGAGCTGACAATCAACTCAAAGAATGCTGTTGTAAATCATTTGATCGTAATTTAAGAGGGACGGCAAAAGGCACGAAACACCAATTAAGTTCTCTACTCGTCCTCTAAAGAGCGACTGCATGTCAGGGAGTCGTTCTTCCAGACACACACACAGGAAGTGAAATGAGAAAAGGATGAATGGAGCCGTGAAACCGGTCACTTGTCTCCGTTTGCTTGAACATGGTGTTTGTTAAGAGCAGATCTCAATACAACAACAACAAGAAATACCTCTCAGCCTCCCCTGGCACCTACCCCAGGCAGCAAGTATTGAAAGTACTTCGTTCACTCATTCATTCATCATCTCCTGCCTGTTCCAGCTATGGGTCGCGATCCCAGGGCCACATGAGACGCAACCGTTCTCATTCTCAACAACACACAATTTAGAGTGACCAATTAACCCCAGCATGCTTTCGGAGGTGGGAGGAAGTCGGGGTACCTGGAGAGAACCCGTGCAGACACAGGGAGAGCACATTCCACACAGACAGAACCCAGGCTCACCACTGCTCCACCGTGCCACACTCAGCGATAGGAGTAGAACAAAAAAAAGGCGTCTCCTCGTGACGGTTTCATGCAATCACGACTTTAAGACAAATGTAAGTGGAGCATTCAAAGGCGGTGATGTTGACGCAGTTTGACGCTGCAGGGGGAGCTGCACGACCTCACATGGGCCGATGTCCCCGGCAGCAGTTGACTGCTTCTGATGAGAATGTTCACATGCAGGTTTGGAAAAATCCACAAATTCTAAGGTTGCTGGCGCATCTTGGCTGCTCCAATGAAAACACGTCTGGATGTCTGAGACGAAAGTGACCACGACACGTCTCCCAGCTGCTTTCGGCCCTCGACAGGCGCTGCCGTAGAACGAGATGACGCTTCCACGTTGAAGGCTCGTTACGTCACAGAAAAGCGGCAGCAGATAAGCAGCTAAAAGGGAAAGTGGTGAAACAGAGAGACAGCGGGAGCTGCCCGAGGGAAACACTTGTGTCTACAAGAGGGAATCGTACACTTCCTGTTGGAATAGGTGAGCTGGTATGAAGTGATGAACACACCAAGGTGTCCTGACTTGTAGGTGCAGATGAGGTTTATCTCCCTAAAGCTCCTTCTCCAGGTAAGTGGAGTGGGGGAGTGACAGAGAGACAGGAGGAGGAGGAGGAGGAGGAGGAGGGTAATGGGAGTGGAAGAATAAGAACAAAGTAAGGTGGACTGAGACGAGACATGACGTGATGAAAGGGGTCCAAGTGTGTGTGTGTGTGTGTGTGTGTGAGACTTTGTTAGTATTCAGGTTCTGATACTGGTTTAACTGTGGTGTGTAGTGATGAATCATTCACTGCTGAGCAGGACAACATGTGTCTACTTGGAGATCTTGTTTCGTCATCATTTACAACACGTCTACAGCTGACATTCCACCTGTTTATGATGATTAAAGTAATAATATGTATTTATTCAAGGTATTCTTATAATTATGATGATAATGTTGATGCTGTTTGTAAATAGAAGATACTAAACATTGTTTTTAAAGTACGAATGATTTTATTACATCAACAAAAATACTATCAGATCTTTTAAATTAAGCAAAACAAAAAAAGTATTGTTTTTTTGTTGTTGTTGTTCAAAGTTGAATAAGCAATGATTCTTGACTCTGTTCCCTTCAAACGATGTGTCTGTGAATCCCTGCAAACAAACAAACAAACAAACAAACAAACAAACACTTCGTCCAGTGCGCTTGTAGGGCGTGCCTATTTTTTGTTTGTTTGTTTTGTTTTGTTTTGTTTGTGTGTTTGTTTGTTTGTTTGTTTTGTTTGTTGTGGTTTTCGTGCGTGCGTACGTCTCCGTGCGTTGCTGTGACTGCGCGTGTTTACCTCGGGCTTCGTCATAGCTGCACTCTGATTGGACGAGAGGATGTTCAGGTGGAGAGAGGGAGGGAGTGAGTGAGAGAGAGAGAGAGAGAGAGAGAGAGAGAGAGGGAGAGAGGGGGAGGGAGGGAGGAGGTGGGGTGCCACAGTCTGTCTGCTCCCGTTGGACTCCGCGGCGCGTCTGACGCGTCTGGACCGACTGAGAAGAAGCAGCAGCAGATGGTTCCTCCTGTGAACGAGACGAACGTCCAGGTAGCTTCTCCTCCACCTGCGGAAGATGCGTCGGTCACTGTGAGCTGATGTGACGTGTGTCGGGAGTTGACAGCTGTCACCGGACGAGCAGGAAGAAGAGAAGAAAGAGAGAGACAGAGACAGAGACACAGAGAGACAGAGACAGAGACAGAGGCAGAGACAGAGAGGCTGCTGTGGGAGCCGCCGGTGTCCGGGAGCAGCAGCCTGCCGCCGGGATGCCCTTTCTCCCCGGGGTGATGCCGCAGACCTGTGCCTGACCCCCCAGCATCGACTATGTCCCCTGTGGCCAGGTGAGAGCTCCTCTGACACGAATGGCTGTGAGAGCTGAGACAGACCCCAGGGAGGGAGGGAGGGAGGGAGGGAGGGCTGAGGGACTGGTGTTTGTGCATTTCAAGGGACAAATATGTGCTGCCTTTAAATATTTACTCTGACTTATTTTGCTGGCGAGGAGCTGCAAGGCCTTGAACATTTTGTTGCAGTACAGTGAAGGATGGGAGGTGATAAATTCCTGGGACAGTTGACTTTTCTTTTTTTCCTCCTGCTCCCTTTCGAAATTGGTGTTTGTTTTGCGGCTCCAGTCAGATTTGCAGAGGAAAGTGTGGACGAAAGGTTTCATCACTGTCACCTCCTGCAGGATTGGAGTCTGGTATTAAAGGCAGGTTGACATAAAGAAGCTGAGATAAGCCTGTAGTTTCCTCTGAGGGCACAAGTCAGACTCAGGGCTCAGTACTCGAAGTAATCCTTCTGCCTTATCTGTGATATTGCAGTTCCCGTCTCTACATTCTTTATCTAGTAAATGCCACAAGCTATAAATACCCAGCTCATATTTGATCTAATCCCGTCCCCGCAGCAGAGGTCACAAACACAACCGACTGAACCAGGGGCCTCATGTACAAAGGGTCGTACAAACTTTTCCACACACGCATTCAGATATGACACAACGACTCCATATTTTTCGGTGACACTGAGGGGTGAAGCTGTGTGCAGAGTTTCGTACATTTGGATTGATTCTTTTCCTTCATATGACATCTTCTGGATTTTATCGTATCCCAGGTTTCAGTATTGAAATGCACGCAAGTCTTTGTTCATGAGCTGTATGTCGGATCACTCCTAGTAGAGAACCCCCCCTGCATTTTATTACCTTGTTAAGTCAGATTTTATTTGTTTTGCACCAATTAACAACAGCTATCTCATGACGTTCGGCAAACTCGCTATTCTAAAAGAAACTCAACATTCACAGGAGCAGCTCTTAGCAACGGAGAGCAGGAGAAACGTCCTTTTACACCCACAGAAACGGTCCAGGGCTACGTGTGGACGGCCTTCTGCGAGGGATGGAGAGATTGTCCCATGTACTGTCTAACATCTGTCTCAACTTTCTTCTGTCCCGGAAACAGCACATGCAGACTTTTTTTTTTTTTTTTTTTAATGGTTCACTGTTAAGTGTCAAAGTTTGACAGTGACAGGTTTGCAGAAAGGAAGCGACGAGGGATGGAGGAAGATCTGGCTACAGGCACATTTTCTGTCTCTGTGATAATTCTTTTGGGGGTGGGGGGGGGGGGGGGTTTTGTTTAGAAC
>CAAKHB010006011.1:9326-97546 GCA_901007665.1 Aeoliscus strigatus | reverse complement strand
TTGTGGTTTGGGGGGGGGGGGGGGGGTTTAATTGTGGGGAAATAATGATGTTGGCTAGATGGGGAACATTCTTGACCTTGGGTCCTTTCGTCAGGGGTTCACAGTACCATGGCAGCTTATTTATGGATATTATCAATGACCCTAGACCCCAACCCTGTTGTAATGTAATTTCTTTTTTTTTTTCCCCAATTGCCCCCCCCCATCACCCACCCACTATTGCTGCGTTAACTCCCTGACCTTTGTCTTTGTGTGTGTTCCTGTGTGCGATGCATAAAACAGTGATGGAAATGTCCCTAAGAGTGTTTGTTTCTAACTGTGTCTGTAGGAAGCTGACTCTGTGCGAGGCCCTGACCTTTGTTCTGTTGCTGGTTGCTCCCGCCGCCCTGTCCTCCCTGCAGAGCGTAAGTCATCGACCCAACTACCGCGAGGCCTTCGACAAACTCGTCTCTGCTCAGCTTCACTGCCACTTGCCTCAGTTAATCTGGCATGGTTTTCCCGTGAGGTAATCCTGCATCGCGTTTCCATGACTTCGCTACAATAGCTGCTAATCATTTTAAAAAAACGTCATGATTTGGGAATGAACCAAACTCAGTTTAACCCCTCGTCGCCAGTTGTCGTGATTCGAGTCAAACCTCTTCTGGTCTCAATGCATCGGAGGCTCCACGTGTGTCCCAGCAAAAACACAATATAACGTACTTTTTCATATTATTGTAAATCAGTTTTAGGATAGACACATATGAGATGTGGTGTCCAAACACATATTGTCACAAATAGTGTCCCAGTGAGTCCAGTTATTCCTGACAAATAGATATTTTTTAGTGTGTCAGTGTGTTCTGCCGCACTCTTCTCTGAGTGCCTGAGCGACACACCTACGACTGATACTGTGTCCTAAAGTTGTACAACATTTTTTTGTTTCTCCCTTAAATACATTTCATGTCGAACATCCAGTGGAATTTCCAGCTCAAGATGCTCTAGTTATGTTCAGTTTCTATTAATTCACTATATTGTTCATTATCATTACTATTAATAGTAACTGGTATATTGACATTTTTTTCACATATATACAATATGATAAGTAAAATATTTCCTATACCAAAAAACCTCATTTAATATGCAAAAATATGCTCATGAATCAAGAAGTTACTTTGTGACCTGGCCATACATTTGCATGATGTCCATAATGTCAGCCTTTGCCCTCACACATGGGTCATGTAGTCTGAACTCATAGCCCCGGGCTGTTTTTTCCCCAGTCGTCCCTCTTTTTCCTGCCCCTGCTTCTTCTTTTTCTTCCATTTGACAGAGTTAAACGCTGCGATTAATCTAATTTGTGCCGAGAAAAACCCTGCTCTCATGTTCCACGGAGGAAAATCCTGCTCGTTTAGATAATAAACCAATCACAGCCCTTTGACCGGCGTCAGATGTGAGCCGATCTGCAGGTCTCTGAGGTCTAACTGAGGTCTAAGAACGAACTGATTAGATTGTTTTTGCAGCCTGTTTGTCTTCTGATGGTGTTTTATCTTGGAAATGGTAGCTGTCTCATCAACCGTAGTCTTGCTCTGTTGCTCTGGTCGAGGCTACGCCACCTTCTTCTCCGTCAACTCCTCCAACCAGAGTGTCTACCGTTCATCGGTGTTTGTCATGTTGTCAGGCAGACACCCACCTCCACCCCCCAACGCCCCCTGGCTGGTATAACAGACACAGAGACCGACTGCACCCCCACCACCCACATCTAACACCAGAGTGAAGAGGCGATCCGAAGGCCGTTGTCTACCACCTTCTAGTCTTGATTTATTGCTGTAAGAAGTGGTCTTTCAGCTGTCTTTCACTCATGTTTAGGCTTTCCTCAAGATCTGGTGGATAAAGCTAACAGACGGACGAAGTAATGAGAAGTTGTACAACAGTACAGAATCCAAACACGAAACACTAATCGCGCAGTCAAACAACCGGCATCTGGAATGAAATACAATCATCGCAACATATTTGTAAAAGACAAATCCAAATAAATACAGATCAGCAAAATGTGGTTGTAATATTGTCAGGAGGTTGGATGGAGGGCAGAGAGAGCCGCCAACTAGGAGCCGCCAAAGACCCCTTGAGAGAGTTTGAACAGTTACAGACAAATCACATACAGTCACAAGAACACGCATGTACTGCACCTGGCAACTTGAACAATCTATAATAACACCTGAACGTTTTTTTTAATTTAGGTTGTGGATGTCAGTGTGTTCTGAATCTTTACCCGATCCCTTCAGAGCTGGTGTGCTGAGAGACAGGAAGCTTGATGGAAACACTCTGTGAATTCCTGTTAAATTGTAGAGATCACTCTCCTACTGTAGTTGCAGAGCTTTTTTTTTTTTTCCTCGTGAAGAAAAGGGGCCTGTTGTAAAGGTCAAAGGTCATTTTCATTAATCTAGACTGTCAGCCAACCCCATCTCCAACTGTTATCAACGCTAATTTGACCAGTAGTAACACTAATGAGGGCAACCTCAGATGACCCTGCCATGAAACATGATGGAGAGTCATGGTAGAGGCCACTCAGAGCGTGCGCGCGTGCATGCGTGTGTCTGCTTCAAGTCACAAGGTTAAAGAGCCTCAGTGGATCGTAGCTGTGACTTATAACGTCAATTATGACCGTCAGCTCGGTCAGATGGACATTAAAGTCAAAGTACGTGGAAGCGACAGTATTCTACCCGGTGTGCTTGTTTTATGGATTTATGGGGGTTGTACACAGGACGTCTGGTAACTTTTAAGAGACCGTGTTTCTGTTTAAAGTCATGACATGTCGAGCCCTTTGCAGAATGACGTTTACTGTTTCTGAGAACTGAAGACATTCTTTGAATAGTTCACATTTGACTCAGAAATGTTTTCCTTTCCTCTGTCATTTGGATCGTTGAGCATCACCTGGGCAGAATGACGGATGTTCCCATGCGGACACGAGGAGACTGTTTTCACATTCGTCTGTTGAAGGTTTCTCGCCTCAAATGTGATTTGAAAGCAAGACGAGCAGAATTTGTAGTGTCACTTACACTTACACAAGAGGGATGGAGAAACCTGAAGCCTGCAGGGCACAAACACTGACGGATGTTTCCCCTGAAGCAGCCGACATCTTGTGTCGTTTGAGATTAAAACACATTCATACAACATGTGGACGACACAGGCTGGCGTCTAGACCGTTTTTACTCAGAATAACTACAATCAGATGGGTTTCGTGACGTGAAAGAAGAATTTGCAGACAAACAAGTAACAAAACAACTGAAGCAGACCAAAGAAATCAGAATAAAATGACAATCAATCAAAGAGAGTACTTTATTTAAGACGTTACAGGCACATACCAGTCTGATCTCTTCTGGTGGTTTGTTCACATTTGGGCGCCAGTGAAGTTGATGACAGCGGCGCCATGTTTCGTTGGAGGTCGAGCAACAGCCAGCACCAGCAGTCCTGAGAGGACATGAGAGGTCGTCTGCGAGGGTCACGCAGGGTCACAGGATTTACAGACATAAATGAAAGCAGGAGAATTTGGAAGTGGACTTTGGGAGCTATGTGAACTGGTTACCAGTGTAGTGATCTGTGAAATCAGCTGGTTTGTGGAGCGTTCTCCAAAGACGGTCCAAAATGACCTCAACCACGTTATCGAATGGAGACACGGATCGGAGCGTTTTGGTCCTTCCACCATCATGAGCGATATGAATCAAGGCATTGGTTTTTATTTTGTGATGCCTGAACAGAGATGTCACAGGAGTTTTTTTTTTTTTTTTTCTCAGTGTGACAACTTCACCAGCTGTATATCCTTGAGGTGATACATTCAAAAAAAAAAAAAAGATCAACACAACACAACTGAGAAACCGTTCATCTGCAGCATTTGACCTCACGGTGGTCCTGACATTGTGACGTCAGAAGTGTGAGAAAATGAAATGAAAACAAAGATGGTTTGAGGGTTGAAACTGTAAGTATCCATGGTGACGGCAGGTCATTTCTTTATTGGACACTTTCACCTGAAGCCTTTTTCAGGCAGAAATTGTATTTGACCATTCAGATGTCAATAATGGATTCATGTATGTTTGAAGATGAATATTTAATCCAAAGCTGCATCCAATGTCAATAATCATGTGAGAATCATAACTATATGAATTATGAAGTCACATAAGCTCGTGTTTGGTTTTGGGAACGTGTAGCCACAAGTTTTCCAATAACCCAGACATGTCACAGAATGAAATGAAAAGAAAATTAAAAGAAAGAATCGTCAATAATAGATAAAAAGGGCATAATTGGACTCGTTTTCTGATCAGAGCATACCTGCTCCATGGCAGTGGATGATGTGATTACATGCTGGCCGATGTATATTAAGGAGGGACATGGTGGGAATGTGTTTGTATCCAGAGTTGAAATTCATGTTTGGTCTTTATAGAGTGTTTAACTGCCAGGTTGTAAAACAGATGAAGACTTCAGTCCATCAGCCAGCTTCCCTGAAACCAGCTGATTGAAACGCAGCTGATCCAGTTGTTGGATGTGTGTGTGTGTGTGTGTGTGTGTGTAAAGAGTTAAATGTGTGTGTGAGTCACCTCCTGCATGAGAAACAGTTGGGAACGTTGCCAGTTTCAGTCCTCCTCCAGGGCAAAAACTCAGGAATGTGTTTGAGGAGCGCCACTGAGATTTCTTTAATCACTTTTATTGTTTGGCTCTGATGATCCCGATCCACCAGGCTCACAAGGTTTTGAAATGTGTGCGCTTCCATTTGAATTCTTCTGACTGTCGGTTGCATTCTTGGCTATAAATAACTCCTGTTTTGTGCGGCAGCACAAATAATAAGTCACCCAGCACTTTGCCCTCCTACCAATGATATCCCAGTGCTGCCCCCCCCTCCACACAACACACAAGGTTTTGCGTGGACAGTTGTTGGTTCACAGAACGACACTGCAGAGTGGGTCAAGTGGCGAGCAGGAGCGTCATGTTGCTGCTGTCTCAGCTGTCAGGACTGCGACAGCACCGTTTGTCCAACAAACACACTGTGAAGGAGACACACATCTGGGGAAAGCATTGTGTTTTGCAAATTCAAAAACATCGGATGACCACACACACCCTCCTTCGATACTTACATTTTCCTAGTCAACATTTGGATACAAATATTTCCAGGTATCAAATTGTAGACATATTTAATGTAGAATGTTATGTGGATTTTGTTTTGTCACGTGTCAATGTGTCATATCTTATGTGTAGATGGAGTAATGGCAGGCATCTGTTTTCTGTGTCAGGATGGCCGAGCGGTCTAAGGCGCTGCGTTCAGGTCGCAGTCTCCTCTGGAGGCGTGGGTTCGAATCCCACTTCTGACAGTGGTTTTGTCTCTCCACGCGGCTCTGAAAGTGTCTGGCCTGTCATTCCTTCTTCCTGATGTCCACAGATGGTCGTAGAACGTAGAGAAAGAGTCTTTCCTAGTGGTATTGACAAGGGTTTAAAGTGTACTTTATGTAGTATCAAGTGACCTAATAGGAAATCATGACATTAACTGTTCTTTTTTATGAATATGTGGTTATATTATGGTTTGTTAACACGATGGTTTTGTGGTTTACGGGATGATTAACATGAATTTTTGCGGCGTTACCAGTGTTGATCGGATTAAAATGTCTCTTTATTTCCGTTCTCAGTCCTCCTGGGTCTCTGTGGGGGGTCCTTCCAGTGCAGCAGCTCCAGCCCGTCCAGGACGTGTCCGGCGGCAGCTGCATTTCAGGAATGAATGGGCGAGCTGGAGCGTCTGGTCCGTGTGTTCACGCAGCTGTGGGGCTGGAGCGTCTGTGCGACAACGCACCTGCATCACCAGGTAAACGACATTTGTTTGAGTAAGAGAATCAAACTCCGTATTTGTATTATAAGTCTTAGTTTACTGAGGCCAAACCCACATACACGAGAAGAATAGTAGAATAGAAGAATAGTAATAGTATTTTAAATAAAATAATCTTAAATGATGAAATGAAACACTGTTTTTTTTTTTAGATATATATTTCATGCATCTAGTTCCGTCAGTTATAAATAATTGTGATTGTGATGGATGTCCAGTTTTTCACAGACAGACTCGTAAGGTGTCTGCTGCTTTGTTACTTATTGACAGTGGTGTTTGTTCATCCTGAGGAACTACATGTGTTTGTGTATCACAGGAACCCGGTGGGTGGACCATGCGGAGGAGATCCCCGTCAGTACAAGATCTGCAACACCAAGGCAATTCAGCATAAACACTTCATGAAAAAAAAAAAAAACAACTGCCTTTTGGATGCAAATATTTTAGAACAATGGCTGATGTTTGCTCTAGAAGTCGGTCGTGTGGGTGCGTTCGGGGAAGGCGTAGCAGGCGAGAGCTTTCTGGGTGTGATCAGGAATTTCAGAGACTTATTAACCTGCGTCTTAAGGATGTGCTCTGCTGGGATTTTTGTCCCGACTGGCTGCAGTCCGGTGTGAGTTGTGCTACTGTGTCGGACACGTGCTGTAAGGTCAGCAGCGGCGTGTCAGACATGTCAGGGCTGCGTGTGTGTGTTTGAACAGTCGCCGTGGCTCCAACTGATCAGCGGAAGCAGCTTGTTTTCGCGTGTCTGCACGTGTGCGCACCGAGTAATGAACTAATAAACGGACACTAAGTTCAGACGTCTGTTCTGCATGAATGTGAGATTTATGCTGTGACACACACCTCGGCTAACACACCAGTTCACGTGGATGTCGGTAGACGTCACAGTGACGCGTGCTCTGTCTGTGTAGGAGTGCACCCCCGGCTCGGAGGACTTCCGAGAGATGCAGTGTGCTGCCTTCAACAACAAACCGCTGGTGGCAGGAAACTCCTTCAGATGGACGACCTTTCACGGAGGTCAGTGGGACAGACGAGCAGGGCCGTAGATATGCCCGTATTTCTGTGGACCAAAGAAAGGCCTTGTTCACACTGCCACCCCCAAATCTGGTTTATGCCATATCCAGATATGTTTGAGATGAGTCTTTATAGCACATGAAATCCATTTTATGCAAGTTAGATCCAAACTACATGTGCAGGAGGTGGCGTGAAGTGTGGTTCCAATGGGATTTCTACAGATGCGTCTTCCAGTCCGGACGCTTTGGTCATTCAGATATCGGAGCATTTATTTGCATGGTGATTCCCGCCATGCGTTTACCTGCAGTGTGAACAAGGTCTACGTGAAACAGCTGTTTTGAATCAAATACTCATATAAAAGCGGGTCTTGTCAATCAGAGTCAGATCTGATCGTCCCAGCTGGGGTTAAAATGGTCTTCATGTGATTGTCGTTTGTCTGAGGATTTAATCCCACCACTGTTATGCGTTTTCTCACCTATTCCTCAACAGTCACCTCTGGCCTATTTCTCAGCCACCTCCCTGTCGCTGGTCTGTTTTCCCATAATAACCTAACACGCTACTGACGGAGGATTTCCCCTGCCAGGTTCTAACCCCTGTGAACTCAGCTGCCTGGCCTTGGGTCATAACTTCTACTACAACTTTGGCCGTGTGCTCGATGGCACAGCTTGCAACACAGACCCGGGAGCAGTGTGTGTCAATGGACGCTGCCTGGTGAGTAGAAACCAAGTGTGTCTTTCTTTTTCACATCAATCATTCATGGATATTCACTCATATTCAGACCTAGAAATCAATTGATTTGCTCCCACTAGGTGGCAGTAGAACATGATAACAAACTCACAATCCTGACATATTAGAGCCCGTTAAAGTTTGAGTACATTTGTTCAGTGATACAGGATAAATATATAGTTTTACACAGATATTATCAAGTAAACATTGGTTGTACAATGAATAGATGTCCGGAGTCAATTTGACGACGCCTGCATGAATGGAACCAGACATTTCTGTCACTGACCAAAAGATATTTCCAGAAAGTTTGCCTAAGGTCGTTCTGGTCGAGCTTTAGGCTTTTGTGTTCATGCAAAGGTCTCACATCTTATGGAGTTACAAGGAACCTCCTGTCGACAGTTTTATTTTCAACACTCTGGTTAATGTCCCTAAATGTCGAGCTCAAACAGGTTCCTGTTTGTTTTAAGCATCTTTCCCGTTTTGTGTCGTATTGACCTGATGTGCTTTTAAAAACACGTTGAGCTCCTCATGTCTTGTGTTCCACTCTGCTGATGTATAAGCGATGTTGATTAGTCTGACCGGTCCTCTCTGGAGAAGTGAACTCCATGCTGTGCGTTAGGGCCAGAGTGCACTCATCGGTGTGGACTGCAGCCTTCACTTGGCATTACAGCTCTGTTTGGCACTCAGTCCAGAGCTGCTCCCTCATCCAGCGTGTCCCCTGCACACCCCTCTCGCTGACAGGCGGATTGGAGATAAACCTGCATTCCCTCAGGTGTAAAATGGCCTGCATACATACAAACAGAATGCTCAGTAGACACGTGCTACGTGTGGGCGCATTCACGTTAACCCACGTCTGTGTTTACATACCGTGCGTGAGATTTATTGTGTGTGGCCGAGGTCGGTGCGGCGCAGGGCCAGAAACAGGAAGTAGAGGCTGCCTGCAGCTGCTGTCGGCACAAACACATGGCTGGTTTGGACGTCAGGTGGGGTCAGGTCTGTGTGTGGTTACACATCCACAGCAAGGTTTTAATGAATGCAACAGCACTGACAAACGTTTTCACATCATGCATTTGCACGTCAGAGTTTTTGTTCTTCAGTTTTCAGTTAATTTGCACAAGCGTGTGCAATATAACAGTCTAAAACGTCTAAAACAAACGTGTAGACAGAAATAAGAATATGATGAAGTCTCACCATGCTGACTCAATGGCGCCGTGAAGTGACCGGTGAAACGTTAACATGCTAACTAGCAGAGGTGGAACTGGTTCTTTGTCCAGTCTATCAGATATGGGTTCTCACCGTGCTTTGTGGTTTTCTTTTGCGAGACCACGGTCGCTGGCTCTGTGGGGCCCATGTGTACTTTGTTACCTTGTCACCAAGGGTTCATTTCCTGTTGTGCACACACACGCACACACACATGCTTGGAGTGTTTTTGTGTTTTTAAGGGGCTTAGGGGGCTGATTATCGGTCTCTGAGATTGGTGCTCTCTTTCCTGGGAACGTCCTCCGTGATTGGTTTGCTCCGAAGAGCAGGAGAAGAAAGCCATCACTGTAATCTGTGGAGCAGCACAATAAACCACCCAGCTCCTCTTTGCTCTTTGTGTTTAAACGTTTAGAGACGTCTCTAGCCTAGACGTCCTTTCCCCCCTCGACGGCTGTTGCTTGTTTGTGAAAAATAATATCTGAGGGAGGGAGGATTACATGGGTGCTCGATGTGACAAAAAAAAATGTTTGGCAGGTTTCACACAGAATTTCCTGTGAATATGTGTGAATATGTTTTTGTGTGTATCACACAGAAGCCAGGCTGTGACTCCATCTTGGGTTCAGAGCAGCAGGAGGATGCCTGCATGGTGTGTGGAGGACAAAACACCACCTGCCTGCACCACAGGAGCGTGTACCAGAGCAACACTCTGGAGGCAGGTAGGAGGCAGACACACACACACACACACACACACACACACAGGCACGCACAATAATGTCGAATTAATATCCATAAGGAATCAATTCAAGACTTCCCTCTTGTTTCACTCCCAAATGTTTTTATTTTTCTTGTTCAGTGAGGTTATTGGTCTCCTATTAATTAGCCGAGGTAACTTTTGCCAAACAAAAGCAGCTGGCTGCCATCCATGAAGAAACAGAACTAATAACAGGTCCTGTGAAATTACAGTTGTTAACTTGTCAGGAAGGACGAGAAAGAAACAGGATCACAAACCACTAAACCGGCTGGTTTTGCCTTCATGTTACATGAATTCTCTTGTAGTAAATGTGCAGTATAAACTAACACTGTGTGTTAGGTGTGAGTATTAAAGGGGTATGAGAATATCTGAATATACAGTGTAAATGCAGTAGTACACACAGGATAAACACAGGGATACGTGGGAATGTAAAATCAGAGTCATGTTGACAGGGCAGGACCCTGAGTCCGATGTGACCTAGTTTAAAGCCCGTTCTCCACCAACTGCTCTGTCTCAGTGACTCCTGGTGAAAGATGAAACCTTTTACTTGCAAATGAGATCAGAGCTCTTTCAAGCTATGTGGTCATTTGCCAAAAAAAAAAAAAAAAGGGACAAAGAAAATGTGACGCAGGAAATGTCAGCACTACAGTCGTTCTGAGCTTCTTCTTTCTGCTCAGCAACAAGTTACAGGCAGAACAGCGAGAACTTAAAAGGGCCGTGTGAAGAGTTCAGACCTCTGCTGAGGTCTGAGGAGTGTCAGAGGGAACGAGCAGTGGAGCTGTTCACCTGCATCCCGAGGGAGAATCCTGCAGTCAGGGGCACTGAAAGAGCATGACATTCCTAATGAACATGTGCTGATGGTGGAGGAACACAACAACAGTTAGAACGGTAGACAAACGAGCCGACCTGAGACAGAAGAGACGACGTTTCAAGCAAGGAGGGGAAAGTGTCTTAATACCACAATAAATGACTGAAATGTTACCTGCCGTGGAGCTGCTTGACATGTGAGTGTAATTTATTGGTTTCAGCAGGGAGAATGCACAGCAAAACATTACACATGTAAAGAAAAGCAGAAAATGCATCACGCCATGTTGTAGCAATTCAGCTGTTTGTCTTTAGTCCCATGAATACGTGACTCGAGTGGAACACCGTCGGCAGTAAATGCAGCACCACCCCATCCTGGTCCCGGCGCCCCCTGACCTGCAGGATTTCAACGTCCCGATGCGCTGACACACCTGACTCATTATCAGGCTTCTGCAAAGGTATGAGGTAGACGGTTCAAAGACTTGACGGACGTCGGAATCAGGTGTGTTGAAGCGGGGAGACGTCTGAAACATGCAGGTCAGCGGGGCCCCCAGAAGGCAGAGCAGAGCCGACAGGTGGTGTGTGTTCCATCGTGGGTCAGATTGGGCAAGAAACAAAACAGGCTTTGTTTGGGTGACTCAGGAGCCTTGGGAGGAGATAAAGCTGTTGGATGGTGGTGGCTGCACGATATGCTCCTCCAAGGTCTGATGGTCTGTGGCTCGGTCAGATCGTCAGAGCTGACTATTCAGAATCAGTGATGAATGGTCTTCATCAGGCTCCAGAACACACACACACACACACACACACACACACACACCTATCTGGGAACTAGTTTCTGATGATCTCTCCTGAATTCCATTTCAAATTCAAGAATTGAAACAAAAATAAAGACAAATTTCAACCTGAGATCAAAAATGTGTTTTAACAGAGGATTTCAAAGCAGGAAGTGAGTCCCCCCTGTGTGATGTGTAAAGGCAACTCATTCAAGGCACCGTTGGTCTTTGGGACCAATCACAGCGTACGGCTGCAGGTCGGACAGACACTGTGGGACAAGGCCATGATGACATTGGCGCTAAAATGGGGGTCATGTGCTCTCGTTACCAGCTTTTTGAACCAGCTGTAGTCCAACGAGTGACCTGACTACGGTGAAGGACATTGTAGTAGTCACATGATACAAAGATGTACATGTGGATACGGATATAAAGTTTGCATGCAGCCATAACCTTAACGGGTCGGCACCATGATTCGAGACCAATCTAGCTCTTGAAAACAGTCCATCCGTTACGGGTTCTCTTGTGTCATTGTAGTTGTAGTACTGTCATCACACATTTAAAATACACGGTCATGTTAGATCACTGCCAGCTATTGGAAGCCTGGCTCAAACATTATCTGACACATGTACATCTAAGCTAACAAAATGAATCCAGCGTAAGTGTTTTCTGGTTTATGGGTGTCTGTTCTATTGTGTTTCGTTATTTGAACATCACAGATCTGTACGCTGGCCCGGAAGGGTCAAAAGCTGTGACACGAGAGAGCAAGTGATAAATTGCGGCTCTGTTTAGCAGGCGGACCTTTTGGATACAACGAAGTGGCCATGATACCAGCTGGAGCCACTCACATCCGTGTGACAGACAACAGCAGGAACTATCTGGGTGAGATTCAGCCCGTCACAGACACAGAAACCTCCTGGTCCGCTGCGTGTCACTTTCAGCCTTCTGTGTAAATCTGAACACTTGAGTATCCGTTGCTTCCTCTCCCCAGAGACAGCTGGGGCTCAGCTGTCCTCTCAGGTCTCTGGACGTGATGTGTGTTTTCCAGGCGACATTAAAGCCAAGAGCGTCTATTTCCATCCTTGTTTATGAGACCAAAATAAAACAGGAGCTGAAATGGCACACACTGTGGTTTTGACACATGTAAAGACTTTATCTGGCCACTGGGGCACGTCGGACGAAGGTACTTGTTTCCGTTCCATGTCACGGAAAATCCCCTTGAGCAGTGAGTCAGGACGACTGCCTTTTACGGACATCTTGCTCATTTCTGCTCTGACAGGCGGCTTTCACCTCAACATGACCCACTGCTGCAAGGAGCTAATTTCTTGTCATGTTTGACCCCGTGATGCCCCCCCCCCCCCCCCCCTCCTCCCCGTTCCCTCCTCCAGCCCTCCAAAACGGCCGTTCCCAGTTTGTTATCAACGGGAACTGGAAGATCAATGTCCCGGGAGAGTACAGTGTGGCTGGGACGAAACTGCTGTATCGGCGCTCCGCAGACACCTGGGAGAGCTTCGAGGTGCCCGGCCCGACCCAGGAGGACTTGCATCTGATGGTGAGGCTACATGTGAATAAGAAATAACTGTGAGGGTTCTGGTAGAGGGGAGGACCCGAGGTGCAGAGGGTACAAAGGGTGCAGAGACACAACTAAACTCAACCCATGCGCTCAGCTATGGAAGTGGTGATGACGACTGGGGGCACCTTAACTGAACTATGATTTCATTGGAGGAACCACGTAACTGAGCACTGAGCCGTCACACAGCAGTTCTGTGTCCATAGCAACCCCCAAATCAGGAAACACTTCGTTTACTTGGTTAAATTAGAAATCGGTACAGTGGTGATGCGAAAGGCTCTTTGTTGTTGTTTGAAAAAGCAGCAGCTGAAGAGGATTTGTGATGTCGTCGTGTGGAAGAATGACGCCACAAAACTGTTTCACTCAAATCATCATAGTTTGAAACCGCTCACTCACGCTCTGAGCAGCTCGTTACGTGTGTTTTCGCTCTGAGCTGCTCACTTACTGAGCGCGCCCACAGTGAATCATGGGAAACAGACAGACAGACGGACGTGACAGACGTAGCACACGAAACACAGGGAGCACAGACACATAAGGTCACAGGAAACACAGGAAACACTAGGGAAAACTAAATTCCAGAACATCATCATGGTCCATGCTGGACTGTGACAGTAACCGAGGAGAGACATGATGTTTCCACGTGGTGTCTGTGTGCAGGTTCTGGCGACAGACAGAAATCCGGGCATCGAGTACGAGTACTGGCTGCCTCCAGACCAGTACGCCCTCTACCATGGGAGGAGAAGTCCACTGCGCCAGGCTCACCACACTGCCAGTTACCTCCCCTGGGAGCAGCCCACCTTTACCACCACCACCACCACCACCACCACCCGGCCCCCTCCAGTCACCACCCGACCCCTCTGGTGTAAGCCTCTGTTGGTCATTCTGATTGGAACATGTCCGCTCCTTGACACGCTGCTTGGTGGCGTTATGAATATATGGAGTCACACACCGGTTCGTTATTGGAAGATTGATGAAGGCGTGAGCTAACAGGTGCTTTGGAAATGAACGGGAGAGCTGGAGAGCGTCCAGAGAACAGCCACACAGTCCTGGGAACAATTCCAGTCAGGCAGCGTAAATGAAAACACCTGCGTACTGGACAATCAGTGTTGAGAGCCTTGGGAAAAAAAGAAAAAAGAAAATCCATCTCCTTGCTATTAAAACACAAAACAAGAATCTGCTTGTTGCTGCTGCGGAACGCAAATAGTTTATAAGTGGTGATAAGCCTGCAGTGCACATGTGCTCAATCTCTGCTGAAATACTCACGTTCTCATAGAAATCTGAACCTTCTGTCCGAATCTATCCAGCGCTGTAATAAATCTAACTGGTGGATTCCTGCCAAACCCAAACTGACACCAGTTGTTCCCAGAAACGAAGCATAAACATTTTTTGGTACCCAGGTGATAGTCTCATGGTAACAATCGGCATGTGATTGTTCATGTCGTGGACTATTATTTCTAATGACTTTTTACATCAGTGTCTCATGAGATGATACGACTTTGAACAATAGAGTTTGTAAGTTCCGTCATGTGGGAAAAAGGTCATTAGTTTGATGAACATTTGATTTAATAAAGTAAAACAGGAGAAACACGTCCAAGCCAAGTTGTATCTGCAGCAGATGATGAACTCTCACACCTCAGGGTGAATTAGCTTATTAGCTCAATGCTAACGCATAATTGATGTTTGAAAGGGCCGATACAGAATCCAGGTTTGACATCTGTTTGTGTTTGTGTCGACCAGCTTTAAGGTCCGTGAAACCACCACGCCATCCTCCCCACCGGCCGGTCGCCCCTCGTCTGGAACGAGAGGAGAACCACAGGAACCTGCTGCCTCAGCCGTCACCTGGACGTATGTTTATCAGCTCAAGGCCTCGTCCACCTTCGTCCAAAAGCCGATTAAATCCTGGATGTTGATGTGTTTCAGCTACTTCAGCGTTAAAATGGAGGCATTTTTAATGTTATACCTGCAAACTTATTCCACAGGGCATTGTGGAAAATGTCGGAGGGTCAAAGGTCGAAGGGAACGGCAGAGACAGTATTGCCAGAAAGATTTTGGTAAGTCTGAACTTGGCTGTTTCTTTTTTTTTTTCTTAATGTTTTGATCAGGAACAAAAAAAAACAAACAGAAAATATGTGTATGTCCCTCCAGTTTTCCGGGCCAAAGTCCTGGGGAAGCTGTTTAGAGGCGAGGAGACACGTTACGACGTCCAGATCATCTACACTTATCGGAATCGTTTCCGCCTGGAGCATCGCGAGTTCCTGTGGGTGCCAAATGTGTGCGACTGCCCCCACCTGGAGGAGGGTAAACAGTACATACTGATGGTGCGCCGGCATATTAACTACGAGCACACGCTGAACCGCATCCTGCTGGAGGAGGACAGTTACGTGGTGCCATACAGACCCCGGGAGGACGAACTGCTGCGGCCGCTTGAGCGGATCTGCAGCAAACGAGGACCCAAACAGCCGGCGGAGCTGAGGGGGTGAAGCAGCGTCTGCGTGTCGGAGAAAATGAAGCGTTGATCCCAAACTTCTTTGCGGGACCTTCAAGGCATCATCCACGTGATCCCAGTGATCCATGCAGTTGCCTGAATAATTCCACAGTGGGCGTCACTGGAGAGGAGCGACAGCTGGATCAGCTGGAACAGTTTCAGCGTCATTCGCCACGTTAAGACTCCGAGTTGATTTGAAAAGCCCGAGCAGCTTTCTGTAGAGCACTTTAGGTGGAGAGCGAGTGTCCGACTTTAAACACACACCAAAGACAAGAACTGTTTGTCTGCAGCTCAGTTATTGACTTTTTTTTTTCCTATATTATACCATACTGTGTAAATGCAAAGGAAAAAGGAATTGTCAGTCATAACACGTGCCAAAGCTGCTCGAAAGTAATACTTCTTTTTCCATTCTTGAGACTACATTCTCAAGAGAATCGATTCTCTTACATGTAGCTGCAAGAGAGAAGGGCTTTTCTTTTATTGCTAGCTTAAGTTATCTTCAGTATATTTAAGTACAAAGCAGTGCTCAAAGAGCACAGACCTCCGCAACAGGTTCTGACAAATTCACTGCTTGATTGTGTCTCACCTAAACCTAATTTACTCTTTAGATTGTGCTACCTTTGTCCTCCCTGACCATGGAAACAAACCCCCACTTTTGGGTATGAAATATGAAATAGAATGAACAGAAAATGACATATCCACTATATTTTCTTACGTGGCACTGATGACCTACATACTCAGATATCAACGGACAAGAACGGTTCTGAAAAGATTTGCCAGCTGACTTTAGTGCCTTGTGTGTTTCAAATGTCAATCATTTGTTGTTAAACCTCACCTGTTTGCCAAAAGAGCTTCTTTGTACATTTGTCCATAGTGTTTCCACACATCTTAATATAAAAGTTGTATTTTCATTTAAACTGTCACATGTAAATATGTAATCGGTGTCTGAACATTTGAAGAAGGTCCGATTGTTGGATGAATCTGCAGAGATTGTACAGGTTTTAATGGGGTGAAATGAAGACCAGACGCAAGAACGGCAGCGTTTGTAAGAAAACAATGTTTTCACATAAAAAGCTTCACAACTACAACAGAGGAAACACAATATTCAACCAAACCGCTGCTCGTCAACTGGAAGTCATCGCAGACACTCTTGGTTGGCTGGGTTTCCCTTCAGCAGGGGGGCCCCCCACCTACCAACACCTCAGCATCTACATGTGACTAGTTCATCTGAAGGCAAGAGGCAGAAAAGCTTTTCTGTGAGCACTCGGGGTTCAAAAGAAGGAAACAAAAAAGAAGCCAATCATGTAAACAATTGAGTCACATTTCAGTTATTTGGACAATAATGACAATACTGAACATGGAAGTGACAAATGCACCAGACATCATCAATGATTGAACAAATCCAACATCTCAGAAAAGTAACGTTTGTCTTTAGCTGCCTCTCGGTCGCTTAACATTTAAAATCCCGTGTCATTTTTCTGTGACCTGACACAGGATTTCAGACCATTAAGATTTGAATTTGACACATAAGCAAATCTGTTTTTGACTTTGGACCAGAAATCTGAAACGTGACAGGAGTTTGTGAAAGAGTTAAAAGATACAAATACACTGGTTTTGTCAATCCACGAATCCTAACAATTTAGGAATGGAATATTATATGGGCTTTGTCAGTAGAATGAATTAGACTGAAGAAGTATTTCCAGGATTCATGGTGAATGTTTTTTCTTCATTTGTTTCTGATATGACTGATTTAACCATCACGCACACTGGAAGTCCAGTCGGTGCAAACAGGAGAAACAAAACGCATACGACATACCCGCATTCACACATTCCATCTGGTTTGGTTGATCAGGATTCAAACGGACATCAGTCAAAACGATCAAATACACTGTTGAGGATATGTATGTGTCGAAACCAGGAAAAACAAGAAGACAGCGGCTCCGTCCACCAGACAGGGGGTGGCTCTGGATGGTTTAATGACATGAGGAAGACGAGAAGCATCCTCGATACGACCTGAACGGAGCAAATTATGGACTGATGCTCTGATGCTCTTTAAAACACAACAGGAGGAACAGTCTTTGGAAGAATGTTGATCATGAGAATCTATGCCAAGGCACATGGAAACTCTTCTAGTGGCCATGTTGTTTTTTTCCCTTCAATTTGTCTTGCTGCAACTGATTCCTCATCCAAACTAGAAATTGTTCTAGAATGACCCACAGTTTGCTGTTTTACTAAACTGACCTCAGTGTTGACAACTATTCTACTTTGGACTGAACCAACTCCTTCTGCTCATGTGTTTCTGCAAAGCCGGGGGGGGGGTGTCCGACCGGTCATCTTGTTGGAGCCCCTTTGTCGTAGATGTCACCTGCTTCCACACACCTCATTCAAATCAGCAGCTCATTGTCTGAAGGCCTCGGCGGAACTTCACAGAGGTTGATTGAGCTGATGGAGTTTGTGGGAGCAGGTGACGTCGAAAACATGCAGGACTGGGGTGGGCACCCCTGTGCTAAGCTAAAGTAGCACGCCGGACTGGACTTGACTCGACCGTCCTTGTATAACAGAGAAGGACTCTGAGGTCACTCGGATGCCCCCTTTAAATAAAACAGAGAGATGATGTCTGTTGCAGACGGGTTGGACACGAAGATAACTTGCCACTAAATTTGAAACTTTGGGGAAAAATCACAATACCTCTCACAGACTGCTTCTGTTTGTTTGTTTGTTTGTTTTTAAAAAGGAAGAGACAAATGGAAATCTGCGTCGCATAGACCGCATAGATGTAGGTGGGTGTGCACAGTGCTCAGTGGCATCCCGTTGTCCCGCCCCACAAAAACTTCTGGCTGCAAAGACACAAGACGATGACAGCCAAGAATAAAACAGTCAAGGCTTGAACAAGGTTGTCCAGGAACTCATACAAAGGACGACAGTAAGTCCAGGTCTTTTATACAGTCTACGACAAATATCTATAAATCCTCTTTAATTACAAGAATATCTATAGCCAAATATTTGAAATATCACTAAAGAGTAAAAAAATATCCATCTAATTTGCTCTTCTCTCACCACTGGGAGCTAACGTTCACCCCATCTGATCCCTTTGGCAAATCAAACTGTAAGTGTGTCAGCCACAGTTTGTGACATCCGGGTTATACCCAGTTCTCCACGTATCATCGTGTGCTGAGGCTCGTGATTAGTCCTCGTCACAGCAATGTGACCCTTGACCCCTGTCACCCCCCCAGTCCTGAAAACCTCCTCCTGCAGGGAACTAGCGCGGTCGTCCAACCTTTCAGCTTCTCTGATGCCC
Source organism: Aeoliscus strigatus (assembly GCA_901007665.1). NCBI lineage: Eukaryota > Metazoa > Chordata > Actinopteri > Syngnathiformes > Centriscidae > Aeoliscus > Aeoliscus strigatus. Next base: position 79,101 of record CAAKHB010006011.1, on the reverse strand, counting down.
GGCACCTCACAGAGAGCGTCAAACGCTGACGGTGACGTGACGCGAGGACGCCGAGCGGCGTTTGATGCGAGAGCGGCGAGGTCTGGACTCCGTCTGACAGCTGCACAGAGGACCCAGCAGCAGCCACAGGTAGAGGATCACACAGGCCCAGCAGGACGACATCTTCACCCAGAACGTAGACCAGCTGCCGTGGGTGAAGGTGGTCTCCAGCACTGCTGACTCATAGCTGGGGGGAGGACATGACACTTAGATCCAGCGACGGAAATGAGAAGTGTGCGAAGCAAACTCGGCTGACCTGAACCAGTTGGTGAGGGTCATCATGACGTACAGCGAGGCCAGGAAAAACACAAAGTGGAAGAAGAAGTAGCTGTAAGCCACTCGCTGGGTCTCGTTGTGAATAACCTTCTGACAGCCTTTGACGTCGTCGTCAATCACAAACTCCTCCTCGGCTGGAAAAAGGAAATGTCCGCTCAGGGATCACAATCCTATAAACCTCCAATCATGAAATACCCCAAAATAGAATACAGAAACATACAAAGCAATACAGTAGAAAATACCCTGTGCAAAGAATCCTGTACAGAAATAACTTACACTACCAAAATGAAGTTCAAGATCTTCACAAAGAAGAACTTTCATTCTCAGGTTTCATTTCTTTCTGGGTCTCGGTACTAGAAACAGTTGCACCACATTCACCTGTTCCCGTTTGTTTGACGGAGAAGATCCGTTGTTTCAGAGCAAAGAAAATCACAGCAGTTCACTTAAAACTAGAAACCTTATATCCTACTCAAAATAAAAAGATGCATTTCTGTAACTGCTGTTTCCTGATTCACACTCATGCCGCTGGTGCCGAGCTGCTGACACATTCACAGACGCATGATCATTGGATCAACTTCAGGATTAGCATGTGGCTAAAAGACAGTTTGAGGATCTAAGCGGTAGTTTTCTGCCCCTTGAACCGTGTGCTCCCATAAACCCATAACGTGCATCCATGTAAGTAAAACTGTCTTCCACGAGATGAAACGGCGGCGGCGGACGAACCTTCCTCCTCCTCGGGGCAGCAGAAGCAGCAGGTGGCCTTCTGGAACTCGTAGCGGTAAACTTTGATCATCCAAAACGGACCAAACACCTCTGCCAGGTAGGACGCCTCATTACTGAGAAAAGAAACAGAATGTTTTCCTTCCTTAGCTGAATTAATTGCACATTATTTCAATACGAGTGTGTTTTTCCCAGCGTGTTCCTTTACGTCACGCGGGCTGCTCTGTTGTCAACTTACCACGCAAACAGAACACAGCAGTACATGATGGCAGCTCCAATGATGGCCACAGCGTTGCCCTCGTTCTGGATGTCGTCCTGCCCCACGCTGGGGTAACACACCGTCATGTTCATGCCCTGATACACAACTACAACACAAACCAGGGGAGCAGACAAAGCAAGGGGCAAGTTGCTTAGCAATATGGAAGCTGAAAAGGCACCAAATAGTGGTAAGAATCGACCAGACACCGGGGTGTGTGATGTCACATTAGTCATTCCTGCTGTTTCATTTCATTCCATCTGGAGTCTCTTTCCTTGTTGAAAAACGGGCCTTGACGGCACTTTGACTCCCGTTCTCTCATCTTCTGGACACTAGTGGGACGGCCAGCGAACACACACACACACACACACACACACACATTCAGCTGTGTCCAGTCTCATCAGCCACTGAAGAAGTGACAGTGAGTCACCGTGAGTCGAGGCCTGATGTTTAGTGATGATGATGGTGATGGAATCCAGATGTGGTTGTGTCATCAGCGTTGACATTCTTTTGTTCAGTTCTTGAAACATAAATACATTTTCTTTGTCACTAAGAGCTGCTCATGTGATCGTCTGGTTTCTATGCCTACACGTCATGTACTCGCTTACATCTCCTCTCACCGCGAGAAACTGGGAATACTGTTGTCCAAAAGTCTTAAAATTACAGAAACTACCTGTAAAAACGTTGACTGGTGTGAGTTATGCGTTAAGTTTGGCCAACGTCTCCAGTAACCTGGAAAACCGGGATTTGGATCAATACTACCGCCAGCCACCAGGGGGCATATCCTGATCCTGATCTGCCTACGATACGGACCTAGAAGTGGAATAATGTTGACATGCTGCCACCTGTTGGTTGAACTGTTTGTGATCAAGGCCAAGGGAATTAGTGTGTGCTAATGTGTGTGTGTGTGTGTGAGAGAGAGATTTATAGTTGGTGTTAAGGTATTTGTATACCTCACTAACCTCACTAGAGGTGCATATTTTCCCTACAAGTTACTACAACGTCCAACACTGCACTTTCATACACACCTATTGCACACGCACACACACACACACACACACACACACACACACACACACACACACACACACACACACACACTACAAAGGAAACAAATGTAGTAGACACGGTTCAGCACATTCAGTAATCCATTCTCCATCCTCCATCCTCCAGGATGAGACAGAGTAAGACAGTTTATGCCTTTTGCCATAAATATTGCACGGATACGTCAGGAAAACAGACATTTGGATTTTTCAGATCAACACTTTCTCCATTTGCTCTGTGACCCGTTTTAGGCTGGAGAGGGTCAAAGTGAAGTGGACAGCTGCTTCCTGAGCAATTCAAAGGCTTTGAATTGATCTGTCGCTAACGTTGCCTGAAATCTCACAACTAAAAAGAAGTCCTGCAAACTGGTCGACACTGGCATCATCTCTACAATCTGGACCAGCGGACCGAACTCGTCGGTGTATTTCCTGCAGTGACTCTGTGTACTGTCCAATGGCTGACTGACAGTGAGGATGCAGAGACTCCCTGCTCGCATCTGAAGGAGCTGACATTGACATTTGACATTTGCTGTTGAGGTTTTGTGGAAAGAAGATGTCTGTCAGCTGACATCTGCGTTGTGGATCCCTTGTGTTGGAGCTGATCTCAAGGAATGAGAAGCGACAGACCGTCACGGTGCGTTCACCTCAGTCTCGACACAACGTCCTTAACGATGCTCAAAGGCTGTTTTCCTCTGTTATTGTGTTGCCAATGGATCCACGTGGAATGTGAAACAAATATCCATCAGTCTGGCCTCACCACAGGCCACCGGCCCGGCAGGCAGCGTGTCAGAGCACATCTCATCGCAGATATGTGTGTGCGTGTGTGTCTACACTGCTGTTTGGATGTAAATCCTGGATAAGACCAGGGCCTCTGACAGACCACGTCACTAACGTCTGAGTCATGCGGAGGCTCTTTGTCCGACCTCCAGCCACCAGGTGAGTCATCAGATGAAAGGTAACGGCAGATGTGGAATAAATTACCACGCCAGAGTGTGTGTCTGCTAAATTTGACACGTGACATGATCCAACAATGATATTTATCACCTCAGACTGGTTTCATTTGAAAGCGACTTGCCGCTGTAATAATCCACCATATGCAACACGGCTCTACGGACGTATTCGATACGACAACCAGCTCAAGTTCAGCTGCAGCTCATCAGGTTGAGGCGGTCAAATTACAGCATCTTAAACAGCCACAGGCGTTTTCATTTCAAATATATTCTTAGGATTATGTCTGTAGCTCTTTACATTATATATTCATTCTAGTTTTAAAAGAGAAAAAAAAACAGCCGTGTCCACTCACAGGAGAGATATGACGAAAAATATTCATGTTCGAAGAACTCGAAGTACACGTTTCACACAGCATTTACAGAGGGACCTTGAACGTGGTCTGTTTCCAATCACGTTCTTTCAGAGCGGCTGCGTAAACACGTCCCACTGTTTCTGCTGTGTGTCTGTTTGGGTGGATTACCTTTCTCTGGCGGGCGACTGGACAGCGCCGAAAAAGTGAGATACATAACATAGCAGCTGATGATGGAGGCCTGGAGGAGCCCCGAGCGAGGCTGCTCTGCAGAGACAGAGGGAGTCAGGTCAGACAACGATCACATGCAAACTATTTGTTCGTGACTAAAACACATCTACACATCCAATGCACACAGTTGACTTTAATAACGTGTAGTAAATGCAACTATATCGGATCAATGACTGAGGGTTGTTGCGAGGTTACAACAGACAACATAGATTATCCCGTTCTCCTAATATCTAAATTTATAAAACATATTATTGTGATGATTACATCAAACTAAACCTTCCACAGGCAGTTAAATTACATCTAACAAACCAAAGTCACTGAATTAGTCATAATCATATAATGTGCTGCCCTCTACTGAAAGAAATGTGTATACTGTATTTTTTGAAAATTGTCAAGAGCAACACCGCTCTCATGTCTTTTCGACAGTAAACATTGAAGTACTGCCTTCGTGTGCAGCTATCTGGTCTGAGTGTTTTCAGGTCAGGGAATATTCCCTCACATCCGATAGTGAATGCACCGTGAGGTGGTGGCTGTTGTCGCCAAGGTGACAAATGAGACTTGAAGCACCTGTGCATCCATTTTTAACTCCATTTTTGAGTTCTTCAAAAAAAAAAAACTTGGGAAGACTGAAAAAACACTGACGTATTTGACGTTTTCTCATGCTGAAGGCAAATATGTCTGTCTGCTTCATGCAGTAAATGTTAATCTCGTGTGTGTAATTTCCCACCCATAGACTATAAAGTCTCCTAAACCTAAAAAAGTAGATGTCTGCACATTCTTTCAGCTCGCTGCAGCAGCTGGATGTTTAGACCGTAAAAGTCCAACATGTTAAGACAAAGCAGGTCTGCGGTCCATGTTTCGTCCTTTGGAGGGAGGAAAGATGATATTAGCCTCCATCTAATTATTATTATCCACACCTGCGCTGGCTTCGACAAGGGGGATGTTTTCGAAGCTGGAGATGGACTAAGTGTTATTTCACCTCTGGGAATCGATGACAGACCGGTGAGTGTGTTTGATGAACTCACTCTGCTTCACACATGGCGTGACGGCAATAAAGGACATGAGGGCGCACAGGCCCAGGTTGATCCACAGCAGGGCCTTGTTGAAGTGGCAGGCGATGGGGTGTGTGTAGTATTTGTACATGAAGGTGAAGGCCATGGTGGCGATGGTGTAGAAGAAGAGGGTGGCACACATCACTGCCAAGTACCAACGCTTGTTCTCTGCTGCTCCGGTCAGCCTGAGAACGGCATAGAGACACGGTGAGAATCAGATCCATCTGCACGTCAGGAATGGGATGTGTTTGTCACTGCAGGTCCAACCAGGAGTATGAATATAAGATAGGAAGAACCAGAGGGGAGATATAACTGAAACAGTGGAAATATATCAGTATGACTTACATGGAACAACATCAGAAATGACTGGATGCACATTCAGGGGGCATCTGGATTTGAACCAGAGACCTCTTGATCTGCAGTCAAATGCTCTACCACTGAGCTACACCCCCAAACTGTGGCCCTATCTGTTCACTCGCATACCCACTCATTATCACCATAAGACATACGTGTCTGTGAAGGAGGATCTGTTGCATGACTCACAGGATGACTAAGGCAAATTCAAACACTAAGTTAATAGAGATGAAAGAAAAAATACATTTATGTCCTGTGTATGTCCACACACACTCACACACACACACCTAAACTCACCAGTTCTTGTTCCATGTGTGAGCAAAAGCTGTGATGAGGATGAGTTGGATGAGGATGAAGGCAAATCCTCCCACCACACCGACATAATGCCACGCTGACGGAGGGAGAGGGAAGACAAGGTTTATTTTAGGGACACGAGGGAGACTGAGGAGGTTTCTTCGATTTCCTCCCCAGAAGTGATGCTCTGCTGCCCTCTAGCAGGACCCAACGATCAACCTCCATCTGCTGTCAGGAGCAGACGTTTTGTGGAGTCCAGCGTCTCTGACGGTTCGGCTGCTGAGTTTCTCACCATGCAGGAACGACTCTGTCGGGATGAAGAAGGCAGCGGTGCACATCGCCAGCAAGGTGATGAACTTCAGGAACCAGAAACTGTGCGACACAGAGTCACAGTTTGAAAGGTTAAACGTCAATGTTTCTTGTGAAAATGTTGATCGAGGCTCATTAAAAGTAGTCTCGTCCATGGAATGTTGTATCTGAGTCTGTTTTACGAAAGTTTGGCCCATCTATTCTGCACCGACACATCTTCATTTGTACATTCAGACATTCATTGGTCACTGGTACCAATACGACAGCACGTTAAATATTCATAATAAGATTGAGTCTTTAATGTCATTAAAAATAAAGTCTTTACATGATTTTACATTGACATTTTATCTTAACTCCGAGTCCAAACCCTTCTTGTTTACTGTTTCGTCCTAATACACATCCTCAAGGTTACAGCAAGGTTACACACTGACCCCCGAATCCCCCCCCCCCCCACACACACACACACAGACAACAAAGCCGAAGACCCTGAACCTGTTTGCCTTGGCACAGATAAGACTACGACTCAGAGTAGATTTACACCAGAGACGAGCGGCAGTCCAGTCTGTCAAATCCTAATCCCAGTCACGTCACTGCTCTAATCGACAGCGCCGCAGTGGAAAGTGTGACAACAAAGAGCTGAAAATAGAGCAGCTGGGCGGTCAGGTGAGCAGGAGGAAACACTTTCCCCTTATAGATAGTACAAGTATTTACACATGTGCGAAGGTACAGACTATGTCTGGATGAGACCGAAGTTTGTGATGCAGGGAAATGTCATGAACAACTAGATTCATTCTGAGAAAACAGCTGATTAAGTTATCTGTCATCTCTGACATGTACGTCCTCCTCCAAATAAAAGGGATGAATCTGGTTGAATTGGCAGTGGTGACCTTTAGGTTTGAACTTTTGACTGCAACGCTATGTCGATAAAGTAAAGGAGCTCATGAGTCGTGTTATCTGGGAAACCGCAAGGAGAATCATATCAAACCATCAGCACACTGAATGAAGTGGGATGAGCTCTGACCCGTTGTGTATGAGCGCTCTGACATCCTGGCTGGACTTCACGTCTATGAGGAAGATCGCCATCATCAGGTAGAAACAGGAAGTGCCAAAGCAAACTCTGTAGACAGCTGAGTAGCCCACCAGCATCTCACAGTGGCCGCCGCCGTGCGCCTGGTCACATACCATGTTGAAGAAAGGCACCTGAAACACACGTATAGAGGTTTGTATTAACCCTGAAAAGTGTGTGTATGTTTCTGTGTATGCACTTTCGGTTCATATATTACATAGATTTATTGATTGTCTTTTTTTCTTTTGACACTTTAAGACAGCTCAGTCAGGTGGGGTCACAGTGGGTCTCTGGTGTCTGGTCCCTACATATACATGCCAATACAAAGTAAGTCACACACTCAAATTACAACCTAACCTGAACAGTGACTGTTTAGTAGCTCGTAGTAAAGAAACAGTCTCATGACGCCCTCTCTTCCCCTCCATCACTGTTAATTCTCACCAACATCTGCTTTTGCGACACTATTTCTATCATCGTTTCAATCCATTTTTTTTCAAGTCTGCTGCAGATTTCCATAACCTGAGGATATTTCACGATGCTGTGACCATCCTGACCTTCATAACTGTGAAGTCATGTTTTGGCCCTCAGGTCAGGGCTCTCTATCTCCAGAGCCTTCCCCAGGTGCTCTGTTATTTTTACCCAGAACGGTTGTATCAGACTACGTTCACATAACACATGTAGGAAAGCCCCTGCCGTTGTTCCACAGTTCCAGCAGAGATGATCAGGTAATAATCCCATCCTATGACGTCTAGAGGGGGTAAAGTAGAATGCTTATAGAAGGTAAACGTTCCTTTAGAGTCGTATATTCTCATACAGTTGGAGGAGTCTGCAGCTGGATGGTGAGACATGTGATGGCGTCATCATGGAGGACAGTGAAGTAGTGGAGTGAAATGATCTGCAGCCAGTCACAGACCACGTCTGGGTCTACAAGTGATGCTGAGCTCTTTACTTTCTAGTTTCTAGTGTAGTTTCTTCAAGGCCTCTGAACAAAGTTGTCTGTGCTGACGTCTTTATGTTCAGTGCTCCTCCTCCTCTATTTCCCAGGACACAAAAACAGTAGCCGAGTGCATGTGTGTGTGTGTGTGTGTGTGTGTGTGTGTGTGTGCACACTACTGACAGTCACATCAGTACTTACGTTTTCCCTGACAAGCTCGGAGACAGTGCGCGACAGCATGAGGCAAGAGACCGCGCAGCTCATGATGTGGAAGAGGGTGTACATGACCCTGGTGCTGGTGGAGGATTTGACCGGAGGACAGAAGGCACAGCAGAGTGAGCAGGGAGCCGGTCCACAGCAGCAGCATATCTGAGCAGGAGACAGAACAACCATGACGGGGTGCACGGTAAAAGACTGGACAAAGCATGTTCTGCTCAATCACCGTCCACGCGGGACACGTGCGGTTTGGGGTCTCGCTCAGTACAACGACTGAACATCAACAACTGAATTACTGAATAGAAAACAGGTGGATCGGCAAAGCTGTCATTGTGTGTGCTCGTTACTCATATCAGGACCTTGTGCAAATGTTCCGTTACACCTGGAGATACGTCATTCACCTGAAGCTTGGCATCAGTGTGTTTCCTCAAACGGGAAACGTTTGTGCCGCTCAGTAAATAAACCATGGGTAAAATCTGGTGGTTTATTTATCAGTGTTGGGTATTTAAACTGATGTAGCTTTATGGTCAAGTGAAGTGCCAGAAACCTACTTAGAGACTCCACTGACATACTCAACTTGATGTGAGTCATGACTCCAGTCCAGGACTTTAAAGTCAAGACCCTTAAAACCCACTGGAGGGACTCGGAGCAGACAACCTACATCGGGTGTTTGGCAGCAGTGCCGTTCGTGGCAGATTAATTGAATGAATCCAGCTGCTGGACTGATGTGATTTGATGTGATCGTAACCTGTTTCTCTCAGTCTGTCTGCTTCAGACTCAAAACCGCCCTGGTTGTATGTGTCAGTGTTGCTCTGTGTCTTGTATGAGAGTGAATGAAAGAAGTGCGTGTGCTGCCTGCAGCTGCAGGGAATCCACATAGTGTGATGTGTTTCATCACGTGCCGTTCATAATCTAATGGATAAGGCAGAGAAGATTATCCAGTGTCTTCTCACTGAAGGGAAGAATGAATAAAAATAGAATTTTAATCTTGAAAATGATGTGATCCCAGGGAAAATGAAACATGAGATGCGATTTAAGGGACACTTTGTTTCAACTTGAAGTAAATAATGACCTCACTTGTATGAAGAGGTCATAGATTGGGTCTTATCTTTACTGCTGGTGCCATACATAAATAAACATAACCAAACATACAGATGTCTGGTTACATTTCATCACTGAGATGCAAAGGTACTGAAGTGTTGCCCTGGTGACTGGGGATGACATCACAAACCACAAACCACGGGTCAGAGAGTAACCTACTTTCTGCGGTGGAAGTAGATGTCAGCACAAAACCATCATCGCTCAGGACTTCAGATTAAATATGGGAGATTTTGTTGGGGACGTTACGTTTTCACCAAGACCAGCTGTTGTTCCCGGTAGCCAGGCGAGCAACCGAAACCGGTTGATTAGTTATCAATTCTCTCTTTCATCCAAGAGCAGAAAATACCTTTTAATTTCAGAATGAATGATTCACTATAAAGGAGAATATTGCTGCTGTGGTGACTTCAGATTGTGAATTAGATCATTCCTGGGTTTTGGGTCCAAAACTTTCAAATTCACACGCACAGGTCATTTATGATTGCCCTGACGTCTGCACACGTCTATCCTCTGGCCTACTTTAGCTTTATATCAGAGGATTAATGGTGACAGACTGAAGTTGTCTCTGCATGCATCCGGACTCAAATCGAACCTGAACACAAGATAATCACATTGTTTTTAGTCTAATTTAGGGGTATTTGTTGGCTCAGTGTACAAATTCTCTCATCAGTTCATGCTCAACACTTTCACCCAGTTGACACAACCCGTGACCCTCTTTGACTGGACTAACATCACCATCCACAAACATCCCCAGACAACATTTCTAACAGCTGAAGAGACCAGACCGAGGTGGAAACTAACACAAACAGACACAGTGGCCGTAGATAGTATATACAGTATATTGTGGGTCAGTTTGTTAAAACCTCCTGAATGCAATTCAATAGTCAATAAATCATTTGATAATAAAGACAAAACTTCAACAGTAAACATCTGGATGTGTTATTACAGAGGTGGCTGCTGATGACCTGGTAATACACTTGTGTAAGTATGTACACAAGTTTTTCTGTCAGGAGTTTCTGTGTTTGTTGGTTGTTAAATCATGAAGAACGTATGATGAGAAGACTGAAATTAAAATTGGAACAGTTGCACAGTTCCACCAATCACCGCTAATAAATAACATGTCACCAACGATAATTCAAGAATTCAACTATAGTTCAATGACAAAAGCGCCTTCAGCAAACCCAAAAGTACTTTGTATGTTTGCACACTTTGCACAAATATGTTACTTCGCATTCTTCCAGTATCTCACATGATGACTTTCATCCACCAGCATCCGTGTCTATAAATAGTAATAGTACTCCAGACAGGACCCCAGAACATTCAAGCTGCAGCTGCTTCTCCCCGGCTCTCACCTGATAGGCCACCATGTTGAGGAAGTAGTTGTAGACGCCGCTACGATTCATCCCCTGAGTGGCCGACATTGTGCCCGTGAATTGCTTTTCCTCGGCCACCACTCTACATTTGGCCATTAATTTCCCGGCGCAAACAGGTGTCCTCAGCGTGTCTGCAAAGACAGCATCCTCACATCCTCCGAAGAGGCCAGAACTTCCACCAGGCCTGACACTCCTGACAGGGTAAAACCACAGGGCTCGGTCCAGCAGGTTGTCCCTGAGTGCTCCTTTTGCTGGATTAGCAATAAATCTCGCCCGGCTGGTGTCCCTGCCGCTGAAACTCTCAGCATGAGCTTCAGTTGTCTGTGTCCAGCCTCTTTGGGGTAAAAGTTGTTTTTTCACCCATATCCTTCGTGCTTTGGCTCTGTGGCTGTGTTGGGTGCTGCCAGAAATGAGGGAGAAGTGGTGGCGAATGCCCGCTGCCCTCCCCCATCCTCCCCCAAGTCCTAGCTGGTCAGATTAGGCACAGTCCGCGAGGGAGGAGGGGTGAGGAGAGAGGGAGGAGGTCGACGTGGACCATGTGTCAGTCCCATCTGTCCCTCCCTTCCCTTCCCCCAGCGTCCTCTCTCCTGCCTGTGATGCACAAACCTCACAGGAGGACAGGATGGGCCGTACTCCTCTTTAATCCAGAGTTAAAAAGCGAAATAATTACCCAGGGTGAGTTCCAGACCCTGATACCTCTCAGCCGCTGGCCTCCGGTGACCCACCACAACTCAACTGTCTGAGCGTCACTCAGCGAAAGAGGCCACGTCCATAATCCAATAAGTCATCAGGACTCGTTTACGACCCAGAAACCGTGAGGTGGATTGCACAGCTGTGATGGAATCAACAACAGCGGCGAATATTAGTACTGATACTAGTACTACTGACACACTAACACCTGCAGTGGAAAAAAAAATGGGCTGTGATTTTCTCTTGTCCACTATCCTAATTGATTTGGAGAAGAACTTTTACCAGTTCTGGAGAATATGGGCATGAAAATACTGCAAAAGTTTCAATTCAGTTCAATTCAAACAAGTCGATGTATCCGTATAGAGCAATTCAGTTGGCGTCTCCAGTCTCCAAAAGATAAAAACAAGACACCACCAACAAAAGTTTGCCAACTTTCTTGCTGTTTGGACTCCTTGCAGCTGTCCCACACGGCGCTTCCTGTCGCCTGTTTCTTGTGCATCAGTTTTATTGTTTGTTTAAGCTTTGGGCCGGTCATGGGGATTTGTCGTTAATCATTTTTGAGCAAATGTAAGTAAATTCTTATCACAAATTCAACCAAAGTCACATCTCAGTTAGTTCATAAAAGAAAATCATAACTTTAGGATTTTCAGAATTTCACATTGATGCATGTTTTTAATCTTTAGACATTCCGTTTCGTGTTCTGCACTACTTCCAAACTCATTAGTTCGTCTTCTCCAGCTTCTCCTGGTTGTTATTAGCTGTCAATGGTTTTTCTTTCTTGTGTTTGGCCGAAACCCTGACATACAATCTTTTTCTGGCTGTTTTCTGCATTGCACAGCAGCCATGAAATGAAATGATTTGTGTGCTGAAAAGCGCTGAGTGCATGAGGGGAGAGTCAGATTAGATGTGGGTTAGTGTGCAGGGCGGAGCGCCTGGATAATCCCACCGTTGCTGCTCTCAGTGAGGATGACCTTCACCAGCCCAGACAGAATATTAGTCGCTTCAGCATGTCACCCTCACTGAGCCAGAGACGCTCCAACTAACCTCATCACACCTACCATGACACCTACAGCTTTAACTAACACAGTGCCAGTCGGATTAGATGAAAAACATCTAATATCAACATATTAAATATCACAATATATATATATACAAGTTAATCATATATTAAATCAACTGCAAATTCCCCCAAAATCATACACATATAAGCCAACAGTAAAATACAAAAAAATGTCTTAGACAAATAAATATTCACAAAATTAATTTATGAAACGAAAAATACAGAATGATAATAAAAAAAAACATGCCCATCCAAATGTATACTGCATTACACTTATGGTGGGATTCATTGAGAGAACGAGACAATTTAAATACCAAAACGCAAATATAGTTAAAGTATGAAGATGTAGGCCACTGTCCCTTGGAAAGACGTGTAAATATTTATATAACAGCAGAAATGAACTGCTGCAGTTTGTGGCACTGTGACTCTTATCACACATGTAGGTTGTTTGTGCCAAAAAATGGTCCAATTGTCGGAGCCAGCAGCCTCTTTCTAGGAACTTGGGGACAAACAAGAGGTTAAATAAGAGGAAACATCTCAGGTAATTATGGTTCAGAGACTCAGCTAAGAGGCTTGGACTTACAAAACCAGTGAATGAAGATTCTCACAGAACCTCCCGGCAAGTCAACTGTTACAGGATTAATGGTCAGAGAAGACAATAACAACGGAGAGCAGTCGGATGTCTCAACCAATAAAAGCTAACAAGTCTCATCTTCACTGATGCCCGTTTACTGTAACTAGAGTTCTCATGACCAAATGGACTGGTGACGCCTGAATGTCGCAGAGGTCAAGCAAGTTAGTGGGGAAAACTGAACATGGTGGGGAAAGACTGGAGGAGGTCGAGAAGTGTCACGAGTTACGATTCCCTCACAATCCTTATGTTGTCATTTAGCGACATGATGTATTTTTTCAAAATGTCAGGAGCCTCATGACAGTATTCCTGTGAATCAGAAGGAACTGTTTCTAATGAACGTCCTTTTGTTGAACAGGTGTATTTACCAAGCACAAATAAAACCCGTCTGATGGAGTGAAAATGAGTCATGTTGCTCTGAATGATCCAGTCAGCAGCAGCGCAGCATTCCTCGGGGCCCCTTTCACTCTCACATAATTGCTGCGGCCTTGTGGGAGAGGAGGAAGTGCCAGGGAGAACAAACAAAAGCAAATTAGAGGATGCAAATCACGACCTGAGTGAATGCTTTCAATCTATGGTTTCAATAGGCTTGCGCAATAATGACTGGCAGCCAGCCAAAACATGTTTACAAAAAAAAAAAAAACACAAGAAAAAAATGATCCATTCATTGGTCATCTGGTTATTTCTGAAGGAAGCTGCAACGCTGGGGTTTCTGACTGGTTGATGATGCTTTTTGTTGATGCTTCAAGTACATTAGGTGTGAGCGGTATAAGGTCTGTCTTCACGTTCGAAAAACACAGCTATGTGCACACACAGATCAGACTGGTGGCATGTTATTTATCCAGATATTTCATGTGCAACTTGTAACCAGAACATATAATTAATTGTAATAATTGTTTCAGACCAGTGTTCTTTGTCCGTTTTGACCTCTTCCCTTCCAGATTGAATCACCTGGGCGATGTGACCCTTCTTGACGTAAAGTTTCTCAACATAGATGGACTTTTAGAAGCATGGGTACGTACAAACGTGCAGTATTTAATAAGAAAAAGCACCTCCTGTGACAGCTGATGTTTAAAATCAAGTCTACAGAGAAAATCCTTTTTGAACTTAACGTGACCTCGGACAGCAACGGTCAGCGACTTCCTAATGAGCTCGGATTGTCACCAACCTAATAGGTTCTCCTGTGGCTGAAAGGGAATGCGACTATCTCCCAAAGGTGTTTGACTCTGGAGAAGAAGATGCAGTGGCAGAATATTGATTGAAACGTGAACAGGAAAGATGTGACACAAAGAAATAACTGCACAAATCAAATGTTTTTGTGCACGGATGGACACCTGTTTATCAACAATCTGTCCCACGCTATCATTACAACACATTCATCTATCCATCCCTCCATCCATCTGTCTCTCTCTATCTATCATTAGCATGAATCACTTGCAACACACCCAGAATTTGTGACGCTGGTATTTTTAGGAAACAAATTCAAGAAAAGAACATTTCTACAGTCTGTCAGTCAAATGTGGAAATCCTGACAATGCATGTGCGTAAACCCTTCCCCGACCTACATTGTGTGTGATTGATTTTAGCCCACACGATCAGCTCTTCTCAGCATCTGGAAGAATGACCATGAAGCTCATAACCCTAACCCAAAGTGTTGCATACTGTAGCGTCTCACCTGTGCCCGAAAGAAACGTCCTGACATCACGTCCCTGTGTCCTGAAGTGAAAAGAACCCAAAACACTCAGACGATCATCAGTCATAGAGGAGGATGAAGGATTTGGTGTGATGACAGCGGCGTCCGACAAGCCACGGTGCCATTCCGGTGGGTGCTCGCCACCAAACACATCTCCTGAAGGGTGAAGCTGAGAAACTGGAGAGCACAAAGGTGGTTTCAGTCCTTTTCTTAGTGGTGAAGAGACTCACAGGCTTCTCTTCCTTAATCTAATTATGGTGGATTGATTGAAAGGCTGAAGGACTCAAATGGATTCGAAAAGTCTGGAAACACAGGAAGTCAGTTATAGGTAACGGGATATTTCCATTCAAGTAAAGGTAGGTAAGCAGGAGAAGCTCAGACTGATTTGGTCATTTGGACAAGTGAAAGTCCGGATAATCCAATTATTGTCTTATGCACAGCCACTCTCCGCCGATTAGCAAATCACATAAATTAAACATCTAAACTGCAACATGATAAATCATTTTTAAAATGAACAGGAACAGCAAAAAAT
Source organism: Aeoliscus strigatus (assembly GCA_901007665.1). Taxonomy (NCBI): domain Eukaryota; kingdom Metazoa; phylum Chordata; class Actinopteri; order Syngnathiformes; family Centriscidae; genus Aeoliscus; species Aeoliscus strigatus. The sequence goes on along the minus strand of CAAKHB010006011.1, from coordinate 63,934 downwards.
CTTGGCTCATCTATATCTTAGGCCGGTGGATCGGGGAAGAACAATTACATCCAAGGTAGTTGAAGTAGTTGTAGTTCCCATACACTGACCCACTTCCAGAAGAGATAACTTATTGCTACGATGTTCCGGTCCTAGACCTTTCTCAAGCAAATGTTGCCAACAAAAGAAGCCATCTTAAAATAGGAGCGTCTGTGTGACTCCAACAAATCGCTCACGTCTGATACAAGAAATGTAAAATTTTAAATAGAGTGGGGATGCCCCAGAACAGGAAATTGGCGCCCAAAACAGGAAAACAAATATATTATTCATGATTTTATCAGCACACTTATCTGAAAGACACTTTTGCTTTTGAGGAAAACTCCTTTTCAACAGGACATAAACCCACCATAAGAACTGACCATCTGGTGACGTTTTTTTCTGTGAAAGAAAACGCAACACAAGTGATAACATCCATAAAAAATCCATCATATTCTAAATATTTTAGTGATTTTATGGCTATATATCACAATATGTATTTCTATGGTCATCGTGTTACACTGACTACTCTAAACATGTGGAATTAAACATGCTCAGTGTAACTTTCCATATTTTAAGTTACATCATGTAGTAAAATATATGATGAATCATGCTTTCAGAAAAGAAATATACCTATATGCTGTAATGAAAAGTAAAGCGTCCTGCTGCCACCTCCGAAAAATAAAAAAAGATCAGTAACGAGATACGTTTCTGAGGTGGCAGCAGGACGCTTCCGTAGAAAAAGTCAAACACACATATAATCCACATACCAAAAAATGTATTACATTTATGCTGTTTTGTAACGTTGCATTTTATAAAATAGTTTTTTTTTTTTTTTTTTTAATAGTTCGCGTTTTGTTTGGCCCCTCGGAGCTGCCATAAGATTTTCCTCCACTTCCGGTACTACGCGTTTCTCCGTCCGACGACTGGAGGAACTTTTCTTTTCTTTCCAGCCTCACTGAAACGACCATGGCGGCAGAGGGAGACGTTGATTTGGACTTGGAAGCCGAGGAAAACTGCACTGGGAAACCAGCAGAAAAGCCTCGGAAACATGACAGCGGAGCCGCTGATCTGGAGAGAGTCACGGACTATGCGGAGGAGAAAGAAATATCCAGCTCCGATTTAGAAACGGTGAGCGCTGCGGCTAACGTTAGCTAGCAAACATGCGGCCAGTGCTGCATTCCCACTGGGAGCCCAGTTCATAGGCCCCCCCTCTGTGTCAAACTCAGCCACTTTATGGGGAAGTTTTGAATGATGTTTTCAGATCATGATCTGTCAAAACATACATATATTGGCACACTGCACATGATGCATAAAACGTGACTTGCACATGACTTCAGTACCTGGCCAATATCTGAACGCTGGTCTCTATTAACTTGGGCGATCAGATGTGACAGTTTGCATTTTGCATGTTTGAAGCGTCAACTGTTCATACATGATTTCTTTTGTCAGGCTATGTCAGTGATTGGAGACCGAAGATCACGGGAACAGAAAGCCAAGCAAGAAAGGTAAATGTACAGAAGTACATTACACTGCATGTTTTCCTGTGACATCCAGAGATGACAGATGATACGCTGTCTGAATCTCTGTGAAGACAACAGATGGGTGTTGTTTGTCTCTCTTTTAGAGAAAAGGAGTTGGCCAAAGTCACAATCAAGAAAGAAGATGTAGAACTAATTGTGAGTTTCCTCACTCATTATTCTGTTTACAGGTTGTTGGGGACACACATCTGTGACTTAGCGAACCATGTCATGTTCCATGTGTACGAAGATAAACCCACTCTTGGTGTGAGACTCAAATCATTTGGATAACTCTACTATACACTACTTGCTTTAGTCCGAAGAAAAGATCATTCAGAAGAATGTAGGAGGAGTCTTTACAGGAAAGAACACCCACTGCAAACAAAGCTAGTGTTGGAAGAAAATGAGATTGAATATTGTTTGAATATGTCGAGGTCTTAAACATTATCCCTCATGCAGCAGTGTTGACTCGAGAAGTTCACTGTTTAGTGGAGGTCAAATGGAAATGATCATAGGATCAACGGATCATCTTCCAGGACGCTGAGGCAGCCCAACCAACCAATCGTACATGATCAGTTTACCATCTACCTGTTGTGAGAACGTGATGCTCCGCTGGATTTGCTTGATGGACCGATGACAGGTTTTCATCCTGTTTGTGCAGATGTCCGAGATGGAAATTTCAAGGGCTGCAGCAGAGCGCAGTCTGAGGGAACACATGGGCAACGTGGTGGAAGCTCTCGTGACGCTGACCAACTGAACACACTGGAGAGCTTGGGTTGTTTTTTTTTGTTTTTTGAGTTCATTCAGAGTGAACTGATCTCAGCAGTATGTTTCACTGCCGGTGTCATTTTAAAATTCCAAACTTTTTAAATTAAATAAAATGTTGGCGCTATCACTTAATTATTTAGCTTTTCCTTTGTTTGGTTGAATACACCTTTAAGTTTGATTAAAATAGTATTATTTGGGGTTAATTGAGTATTTGGTAATGCTTTTATTTTGTAGGCAGGTATACATGGGAAGGCACTGGGGAGGGATAATGTTTTTTTTTTCCAGGGCGAGAGAGGCATGGTGGCGTTTGTCTTTGCTGGTGGAAAATAAATCAACGTTGAACAATGGATGAATCTTTTTGGCCCTGCGTAAAATGTAGTTCATTTCCCAGTTGCCTCCGTGGCTGTTTGTTTTGTTTGCTTATTTATATTTGATACTTTCATTTTTTAATCAAAACTTTTCAGTTACATAAAAAGTACATTTTGAAGGCCCTCTTTCGTGAGCCCATGGAGTTTAATACCTGTTTTAGAATGTTGTGCAGTGAAGCAAAAATGGAAGTGGAAGGAAGAAGAGAAATCAGTAATCAGGTGTTTATGTACACGTTTACATCCCAACTCACTACGAGTCAGGGTTTTAGAATGGCAGGAAACACGGATGTGATCTAGTTCAAAGTTGTAGAACATGTAAAAATATCAAAATCCTTTTGAAGATAAAGGACATGTTACACTTTCACATCCAGCTTGTCAAAAGACAGAAAGCTACCACAGGGGGGGAAGAAAAAAAAAAAAAGACACACCTTGGATATTGTATTAAAGAGACCGTTCTGTAAAATGAAAAAAAAAAAAGTTGCTTTGAGTCATTTAACGTTCCAGATGAATGAATTCATCCCAATGAGCCAAACAGCTGAATCAGTCAATTAAAGTTCAGCAGCACAGGTCCACTGATGATCAGTTCCAACACCTTAGGTCTTCCTCTTCTTCACTGTGGGCCGGTCAAACACGTCTCTCACTCCTGCAGCCTTCTGCTTGAAGAACTTGCTATTCTGAGCGCTCTCCTGAGCCCAGGCTGAGTCGAATGACGTGGTGTCCTGATCAACCAGGTGGGTGTACTTTGTACGTCCAGACCGCCCAAAGTTTTTGACCTTTATAGTGGAAAAGAAAACACGTAGTAATTAAATGGCTTACATGTGGACTGAAGTAGAAAACTGTAAATTGCACTGTGACAAAACATCAAACTCAACATATTTTACACGTCATGTTCCGTGATAACTGACCTGCATAACTTTTGGTAGGATGGTTTTGTTGAAGTGATCCTCCAGAGTTGGTGCACTGAAATCTCTTTTGTAAACATCCTCTTCCGAATCCTGCGACAGAAACGATGGAAGAAGTTACTGACCAGTGTAACGGCTCAAACATACACGAGCGGATCATACGTGTAACGGACACCGCAGAGGTCCGCATGGACCCTTTTCCCATGAACCCGATTCAGCGGTGCCTGATGAAGACGATGAACTCACCATGAAGAAAGCTCCTCTGTGGTAGTACTTCTGAAGGAACTTGTATTTGCCTTTGCTGGCTTTGTTGGTGATGACTTTGCCATTATTGCGGAGCTCAGCTCTGCGTTCCTCCTCTGTCATGTTGTGGAATCTTTCGATTTCAGCCTTCTCCCGCTCCATCCTGCAAAGACACACCACTCATTACTATCTCAGCCACCTCTGTGCGTACTGGAAGTTACTGTTACTACTGTTCAAATCCATTCATGCCGTGTTCTTTGAAGATGTAGCAAATAGACAAACATTATTATGACCAGGCAGGAAGATTTGGCTTAAGATTTCATCCACAAACGACAGATTCTCCTTACACTTCTCGAGCTTCTCTGTCCCTCTTGATGCGTTTCAACTCGCGGACTTTCCAGGCTTCGTACTCCTCCTCCTCATTCTCTCCATCCGTGTCCAGTGCTTCCATAGCTGCCAGGGAGCGCCGGTTCTCCTCAAATTCTTTCTTGGCCTCCTCCTCTACAATCTTGAGGGTGTAGCGCCGTCGTTCCTCCTGTTGCTTCTTGGCCTCGGCCTCCAGCTCCCGCTGCTTCAGCTCCTCTGCCTCTCGCTCAGCCACAGTCACTCTGTCTTTTCTGCGAGTACAAACATTACACATCCCATTATAAGAGGAAAACATTGATGCTTTTAATGTAAATAGAACTATATTTATATCATGGTCTAAATACGCTTTTCTGATTGGCTGGCAGCTGTGTGTTAAAAACTTGTAATTCACACATCGATTGTAGTTCCAGGTTCATTTGTCCAATGTCAACCCGTGGCACATGTTACATTAGCAATATTAAACAGAGGTCAGCGGTAACAAAAACTGGACATTTGACGAGGAAAACAAGCAAAATGCAGGATTTTAACATTTCTTTCAACTTGTTTGGAGAGGACAACACGTTTGACAGGAAAAAACTCCAGGAAAAAAAGAAACTGAGCAAAAAAGGCAAGCAAAAAACAGCACAGGGAAGGTAAACTTGACATGAGTTTGGGCTGGGTCACACATGGAAACATGATCCTAATGAATGATCCTATTTCTGTTTCTTTGGCAAATGGCCGTGGCATAACCGGGTTAATCAATGCTAAAGTGTGCCTCAAACGGTTTTAAGGCACTTTGCAGAGGCAAACTTTGCCTGTGTTGTGTGTTAATAACACACAACGTAACATATATAACATATGTAGCAGTCATGCTGTAGATTGGAGTAATTCCACCAAATTTCATCCTGTCAGCTGTCGGCAGTATCAGGTTAATATCAGGTTGAAAAACAGCAGGTTTGTCTGCTGCCGTGGAGTCTTTGGGTCTTATGGCCAGTCCTAGCAGCAGTTACTGAGTCCTGACTTTGAACAAAACATAGCACACGTTCAAATAACTCCTCTCTCTCCTTACTTGCGAATGAAAACTGGTTTCAGCCGTGGCTCTGCTTCATCTTCACTGTCTGTGTATTCTTCGTATTCAGACTCCGACTCTGACTCATCTCCAGATTTCCCTTCTTCTTCTACCTCCATGACCTCCATCTCTTCATTCTTCCGTTCGACTGCTCGCTGTCGCATCATTGCTCGTCGTCTTTCAATTTCCTATACAAAGCCCAAACAAAACAGCTTTTCCATATTAAAATACATAACAGCAAATGACTCAAACTGCCAGAAAGACACTTGCTGCAAAGTGAAGCTAATATATGAACCTCATCGTCAACTTCTTCCTCCTCTTCCTCTTCTTCTTCCTCCTCCTCACTCGTCTCTTCACGTTCAGGGTGCCACGTCCCTTCATCAGAGTCCTCACTGCTCTCTGCTACAACTTCTGGCTCTGCAATCTGTCGATGTCTTGCAAGCCTAAAACAAAACACAGCACCAAAAAATTCAGTGTTGAAATCAGAGCATGTCATTCTGAAATTCCAAACCCTGCTTATGTTACAAGGAAGATACCTTTCCTCTACGTCCTCAGACACTCGGTTGAGTAAACGTTTGAGTCGTGGGTCAGAGACTTCCTCTTCCACCAGTTCCATCTCTGGCTCGATTTCCTTTCCCTTCTTCACAAACTGGAAATCCTCCTCTTCTTCATCTGACGACTCCATTGGTGCATAGTCTGGGCGCTTACCTGACACATACCTCTTCACCTTTACCTTCTCCATGGAGAGCTCACCTGAGAAATGCAGACATTATTAATGAGCTCACATGAGCCATTTTAAAATATTAAATTTTTCCATGTATAATCTCCAAAAGCTGTTAATAGGACATGGTGGGTTACAAGATATGAGGTTTACAACTGTTGCTGCCTCCACACACAGTTCCATGTTGACAAAAAATTGAACGGCTTTGTCCTGGTTCCAACAACCATCTGCTAATATTTATAAGAATCAGACTTGAAGATTCTGTCGTATGTTTTAAAGGATCTTAGCTTGCCTGCATGTTAATCATATTAATTAGTGTTAAAGTGATTTCACTTGTCAACATAAAAATATTTTTCTAAAAATCTGTGTTGTCAACGGTAAAGAAGGCTTGATATTAGATTATGATACCTATCTGGTAACTAATACAACACATTTAGTCCCAGCTAGTTAAAAATACACTTAACTCTCAGGTTCTCCGTTTAGTTGCAGCATTATACTGATACAAGTAGGTTTGTATATGTCTGTCCCAAACCTCAGGCCTTTTGTTATATATGCTCCCATTTGTTGTCGTGAGTGCTATGACAAAAAAAGCACGAAATACCCAATAAGCTTTTTTTTTTTTTTTTCAAATGTGTTGTATGATGTACGGTGTTAGCATTAGCTCGCTAACTTAGCACGCTGCCAGCTAACCACTTTATCTCACCTTTTTCATTCCGGACCGGCACGGCTCCGGCCGTGGACTGGATCGGAGGGAGCTTCATGGCGTCGTGGCTAGACATGACTGCCTGGCCGAAAATATCAAATTAATAGCGATGAGAAAACGATTGTATTGTACTCCTTCCACACAAACGCGCTCGTTGACGCTTCGATCAAACGGATGTTTAAGTCAGGGGACCGGAAGTGGATTTCTTCCTCCGACAGACCTTTCCGCCAAAATTCATACACTAAATGTTCCGAGTTATTATTATTATTATTATTACAATAATAATAATACTAATTATTATTATTATTATTATTAGTAGTAGTAGTAGTAGTAGTTGTTCAAATCAATAAATTACAAACATGTTCATGTTAAAATAATAAGTTTAATGTCGTGGCATTGGTGAGCAATAAGGAAAATAACTATAGATTATAAATCTGAAAGGACCATAATCATATTCCACAATTTTCAAGTCATGTCTTCCATTCATCCCGGTTACAACCGAATTGTACTCCATTTAGCTTTACATGCTTATTTTGTGATATAATATATATACTTTGATCTACATTATCATGAGAACTTACTACCCACTCTATTTTTTGTTATTCAGTGTCAAAAACTTTACATTTTGTAAGTGCAAAGTACCAACAGCTACTTACTGCGCCCACATCTGCTAACAAGAATGTGAATATAAATCAGTTATAATGAGAACACTGGATTAGGTGTATTAAGTACTATCCACACGAAGCATATGACAAGTGTATTAAGGGCAGTAAATGTTCTGGATCATTGTGAATCATATCAGTCTAGGGCCTGCTGCTTCATCAGCAGGATGTGATAAACTAATGTAAGTTATCCCTACCCTTGTTTTAAAAAGAAATATTAATTGCTATGAATGTCAGGGAAGTACTGCTGTCCCTTTTTTATGTCTTTATTGGGAAAGTGAAGTTTGAAGTTTTGGTGATAGAATGTGTGTTTAGAATATGATTTTTTCATCATACATATAAATAATGATGTATGACCAATAATAAATACATTGTTCTTCTTTTTCATCATATTCTTGTAAATACGGATGCTGAAGGTGACACTGAACACAACTGGAAAAAATATCCAAATCCAAACAATGTATAAGAAATACCATTTAATACTATTTTTTACAAGAATACAGGGAAATACAATTTAAACAGTCCTTTCTTCATTGTGTTGTCAGAGCTGCACCCCCCTCTGTTTGAACAACACCTCCAGCTTATTCTCCAGAGCTGAGTTTGTGCCTTTCAGGCCTTTCACCACCTCAGAGGACCACACAAAATACTCCTGGACCCGCTCAGCTGTCCAACCTGCCAAACACACAGAGGAGTGAGAGTACGGTATCCAAAGAGATGCATTAGCACATCCCATGAAAGATGTCACTTGACAAGATATTTCACTTTAATACTATAGTAATGAATGAGTACGGCCGACTGTGTCTTAAAGAATGTCGCTTTTTTGGAAATGAAATGACATAAAATCATAAATTAAACATAAACAATTCCCAAACCTATGCCACCACTCAGATAATGGTTCAAATAAATTGCATTTTTTAGTTCTATGATTGTATGTTGATACACATGATTTTAATTAGACAATAAATATGAATTCATTAACTAAACAACACACAATTGATCTGATAAACCAGAGTTTGGGACACATACGGTAAGTTAAACAAAGCTGAAGTAAATTCTTAAAAAAAAAAACAAAAAAACCCGGAACAACTCATAAATCATAATGAGAGAGAGGTGCTGACCGACAGGTGTGCAGCGGTTGAGGTCTCTGAGGTTGTACAGTTTGTCAGCCAGTTTGACTAGTTTTGCTTGGTGGCTGCAGTGCGATGCGTGTTCCACCTGGAGACGCTTCCTCTCCTGTTTGGGCAGACTTTTATCATCCGTCACCTCCTGAACAATACGAGCCACGATCGCTCCAAACTTGGCTTCCAGCTCAGCGGGAGTCGTGTCTGTGTCCTCCACTGTGTCATGAAGCAGAGCAGCCTGCCGGGAAGGACAGTACACACACAGTGACAATACACAGCCCTACAAGAGCTCTGCAGAAGATATGACGTAAGTACATAATCTGTCAACTTACTTGTAAAGCCTCAATGTCCGTGATGCCACCTTCATGGCTGAGAATTCTTGCTACTCCTGAAAAGTAAAACAACGGTGTGCTTCAGACGTGTGTCTTCACTGGATAACCACATGGGAATGATGTACATTATTCATCTTGTAATTCTGACTGATCTGCTTCTGACATTCTATGACAGTAAATGTTGTGTTTTAATATATATACAATTAAGTAATCAAGTAATTTGTGATATCCTTTTGAAAAGATCTTTTTGATGCAATCTGAAATTGAAATCAGTTTGATCATGTTTATTACTAGTTTTATAATCCCGACTGATTTTTTTCGTACTAAATTTGCTGTAAACGAGTCTGTTGTTATCAGCTGTGACGTCATCCTTTAACCCGGGACCCCCTCAGGAAAAATCCTGAGAATCATGAAATGACGGAAAATTCGATTTTTCAATTTCATTTTGATGTAAACTGACAGTTTTCCCTCATTTCAGGGTTAGCAAACTCAGGCATTTCTACTAAACCTCCTTTCTGTTTCTTGTGAATTTCTCACTGAGATTAATAAAGTATCTATCTATCTATCTATCTATGTAACGAAAGCCAAACAGACGGTCAAGAAGCCGTGTCGATGAAGCTAAACATTCTACGGAAGTTCAGTACTTCGTCTATGCCACGTAAAAACTTTAAGGAAAAATAAGAGCCACACCTGAAGGTAAGAAACCAAATTGAAGACAACGCAACCTACCGATGGGATGGTTGATGTACGGGGTTCCCTCTGGATCTTTACGGCGTTGGTTGCGATGCTTCTCTGCGGCAAAATTAACCGCCTCAAGCAATAAAACAGCATCCGAATTCATCATGTAAATTAAGTAAGCGACCAGAAAAAACGTCAGGTGAATGTGACTCTAACGCCGCTCCCAGGAGCTGCCCGTTCGTTTCCCTGTCCGGCGGAAACGGTGAAGGTTGACTTCTGTTCCGCTTATTTCGATACGGAAGAAGGTGACTACTGTCGTTTTTACGCTTCCTCAGTTTAGAATTTGTGATATATTTATTGCTTGATTTGTTGAACGTCGTTGTGAAGTTATGTCCACGTTGACGTCAAATATGTAGCTGTATTTAAAAAAAAGTGAATCTGATGTGAGGAGTGTCGTTTAGCCTACAAGCTAGTCTAGCTAGCTAGATAATCTGCTCACACTGATTCGTTTTTCGTTCTCTCTTTGTCTTTTATTTGCTCCTGTCTTTAACGTATCTGCGGTCGTGTTGTTTGTGATCAGTGGATACTACTGTCCCGATCCAGGTGTGGTCCAGGATGGCTCACAGTGCCAGGCGAGATTCCCCGGAGCTCCCTGACTTCTCCCTGCTGAAGAGGCTGGCCAGGGATCAGCTCATCTACCTGCTGGAACAGGTGCGAACACGTCACACCACAGACCTCAACTTACACACATGACATTTCCATTCAAATCCATCTGGCAAAACAACAACATCTCATATCTGACATTCTGAGCTACGTTCATTCTCGTTTATTGCTGTGAGGGAAACAACACGTATATCAGAGTTCTCAACTATCTTTGGAAATGACTCAACATTAGCCTGGTTGTAAAGATTCAGAAACTCCTGACATTTGGAAGTTGAAAAGTCTTCGAATGTAATTTAAGACGTGCTTCTAACCCTTCTCTGTGTTAACCCATAGTTAGCATAGTTGTAGCTCTTGTGTCTTAAAAAAAAATAATCTGTATATTAAGGTCCAAATATTCAGCTTCTTCTTCTCCTTTCTCCTTTTAATTGTATTTTTAATTTTCAATTTAATTTAATTTATATATCATTGTGTGCATCATTTTAAATCTCCAAGTTATTTATTCATTTAATATTCTTATCCTATGTTCAATGTTTGTTCACTCTCCACTCAATCTCAAATCGACAATGAGAATAATATTACGTTTTGCAGTAATCGCACCGTAATCTTTAGTAATCTAAAGTGCAGTAATCTTTAACTTTTCATTCCACAGCTTCCCGGTAAGAAGGATTTGTTTATCGAGGCCGACTTGATGAGCCCTCTGGATCGTATTGCCAATGTTTCAACACTAAAGGTGAAACTCTTGAGCTGTCATTCTTCAGACTGTACAAGTGAAAACTGCAATTGCACGTTTGTTCATCAAACTCCTCTGTTTTTTTATCAGACACATGACGTCGACAAACTCTATAAAGTGGAATATAAACCCATCGTCAGCACATCAGATCAGTGAGCTCATACACACAAACTGTTTTTGTATGAAAACTAGAACTTACATGTCCTCTCTTTCTGATAATGTCCTGACCTTTTTCTCTTCAGGCTTTGCTTTCTCATCCGGCCGAGAATACAAACGGTGAAGTGGATATGTGGTAAGTCTGTGAATAGCTCTGCTAATTTCCACTCATGTTCAGTAATAGTTCAACTGTTTTCAAGGAGAAAGAAAGCAAACACATCCATGTACTCTTTTTCATTCAGATGTAGTGAATGCGGACAAGGCAGCAGGACGATTTCGAAGATACAAGATCATTTTTACCCCCCAGAAGGTCTCCAATGATCTGCTTTTGAAGTTACACTTTTAAACTTTGCTTGGCAAGTTGAATGTATCATCTCTGCTCTCTCACTCAGTTCTATGTGTGTGAAGCGGTACTGGAGGAGCAGGGGGTTTATGGCGGTAGGCATCCTCGTTGTTCTCTGTGATGGTCAGTTGTTTGCTAAAAGGAAAGTGGTCGACATGGGTGTTGCTTTTTTTCAGACGTGACCACAGGTGAATGGCCCTTCTGCCTCCTTCCACTAGACGATGATATCATCAGCCTGGAGCTCCCAGAATTCTTTCGCGACAATTTTCTGGTGAGCAATGTGTGAAAACCCCATGAACCTATGATTAAGTTACTTTAGTTCACTAAAATGCAGTTAATCTGGATATTTGACTTTTGTTGATTAATTTCTTTCAAAAATGCTGTTGAACCAGATTCCAGAACATAATATACATTATGTCATCTTTTATTTTATATATATATGTGTATACACACACACACACACACACACTACTGTTCAAAAGTGTGGGGTCATCCAGACAATTCCAGTTTTGTAGCTTCTCTTATCAACAGTTTTCATGTGTGCAAACATAATTTTGCGAAGGTTTTCTAATCCCCATTCACCTTTTCACATGATTTGCTAACAAAATGTAGCATTAGCACACAGGAGTGATGGTTGGTGGGAAAAGGCCTCTGTAGTTGGATATTCCATTAAAATCAGATGTTCACAGCTTAGAATAGTCATTTACCACAGGTCTAGACGAGTCTGTTTCTTTTTGTCGTCGTTGAAAAAAAAAAAAAAAAGCTTTTCTTTCAAAAAGGAGGACATTTCTAAGAGACCCCAAACTTTTGAACGGTAGTGTATATGTGTATATACACACACATATATAGGATTTTGTTTGACATTTGTAGGATGGAGAACACAGGCTTCTGTTTGTTCCTGAAGAACAGGATCCAATAAATAGAACAAATGAATTTAGAAAACCTGGAACCAGAACGTTTTCTTCTTTCTCACATTGCTGTGAATGACCATGTGACACAGCGAAAATGTGTATCAATGAGACTTGAGCCTGAGTACCACAGGAGACATTTTTTTTTAAATTTAATTTCTCTTTTGCCAAAGGTGTAAATCCCACAACCACTAGCAGTCCTTACTCGTCCCTGTCAAACTGAATCCCTCATATCTAAAGCTGTGGGCTTCAGTGCTGATCCAACAGTGTTATCGATGAGTTAAACAAATTCATACATGTATTTATTTACACTGGTAAGTTCTGGACATTTCACAGGCAGGTGACCAGCGCTGGGTGAGGACAGCTGGCAGCGCTCTTTATCTGCTCCACTCCATTTACGGCCCCTTCTCAAAGATCTACGGCATTGGACGATGTTCAAAGGTACGACAGGATCCCAGCCATCATGTCATGTGGTTTTACTTTCAGTGTATCTGCATTAGGATCAATACATACATATGAAGACAGCAAAGGACTGAAGTTGATGTCTGTAACAGATGGTGTATGAGTCGTGGAGGGAGCAGGTTCAAGAGGGAGATCAGCGGGGTCGACAGGATCCAGAGATAGGAAGTGTTTTTCTTATAGACAGAGGTGAGTGGTCTTGTGTTACCCTTCTGTCAGCTGTGTGTCTCTGCTCACTAAAGCAGCTGTTGTCCTCCTCGCAGATGTGGACTTTGTCACTCCGCTGTGCTCACAAGTGGTTTATGAAGGACTTGTGGACGATATATTTAGGATCAAATGTGGTATGTATCAACTTTTCACGTGGGGAGGGGGCGCGTCTGTGTCTGTTTATGGAGGTCACTTAAATGAACGGAAGAGTCAGAGCCACAGTTGTCGTCGTCTATCATGGATGTGTTGAGTGCGGATCTTTGTTTACGTTTTGTGTTACGTCAAGTTCTCATCTCCTACTTTTTATCTCCAGGATGTGTGGAATTTGGGCCTGATGTCACCTCTTCGACCAAAAGTGTAAAAGTCATGCTGAACTCTCAGGATAAGGTCCGCTGCCATAACCTTTGACTCTTGTCATTGTGATTTTGAGTTAAACGTCCGAACGTTGTCGCCTCTTAGGTTTTCAATGAAATCCGGAACGAGCATTTCTCAAACGTCTTCACTTTTCTAAGTCAGAAAGCCAAAAATCTTCAGACTGCCTACGATGTGAGTAAAGGATCGCCTACGTCAGTTATTCAAACTGAACTGATGGAAAAAGCTAGAAACCCGTGCCTGTGTTTCGTTCCACAGAAGCGTCAGGGGATGGACATACAGCAGATGAAGACGTTTGTGTCTGAAGAACTTAAAGGCCTGAAACAGGAACATCGGCTCCTGAGCCTTCGTGGGTGTTTAAGCCGTGTTCTGTTCATTAGATTGTGTCTTTCACATTGTCGGATTTGCAAAGCTACACAAGGAATTCAAGCGGTGATCTCTTTCAGACATTGGTGCGAGTGAATCAATAATGAAGAAGAAAACGAAGCAGGATTTCCAGGACCTGGTAAAGACTGAGCATTGTACGTTTACTCTTCTGTATGAAGCACCTTCCATGAGGATGTATCAAAAAGTTTGCCTAGTTTTTTTAATGTTGCATCTAGATTGTCAGGCAGTTTGAAGCAAAGTTCACTTTTAGTGTTGTTAATTAATGCTGATGTCATATTTTCTGGCAGCGTTACTTGAAGGATTTGAAATCCGTGAATGTATTTCTTTCATCGAAGAGCACATCAACAGACAGGTGGGTTTTTTTCTACAGTCAAACATGGGAACAAGCACACTAGAAACATGTCTGAAAAGTGCTCTGATTCTTGTATTCTTTTCTCAAGGTTTCTATGATCGAAAGTCTGAGACTGCTCTGTCTTCTGTCCATCACAGAAAGCGGTGAGTGCTCTTGATTTACTTTGAGAAAAGAAGAATTTGAGATTATACCAGGGTGTTTCAACAATGGATGGTTTTATCCTGCAGGACTCCTGCCAAAAGATTTCCGCTCACTAAAAACACAGTATCTCCAGGTGAGATTTGACACATCTGTCTGACAATAAAAAGCTTTATTGAAGTAACTAGGCTGTTGATAAACATCCCAGCATTTTCTCCACTCTAAGAAATGACTATTCTTTTATTCTCCATATAAGCCTATGCAACATGCATTCACATGCTCGTGGCTGTTGTACACGTTTACCATTGGCCAGTAAATTTCTCACATATAAAAAGGTTTTGAAGGAACTGAGGGACTCGTACAGATTTTTGGGAGTTTGTTTTCAGATGGTTGGAGTGTAGAAACCAAATGCTGCGTTACCATGTTTGATTCTAACTGGGGGGGAGACACAGCAGATGTGTATCATCGCCTGTGCTTGACCTTAATCAGAGCTACGGACCCGACCACCTGCTCACATTTGCCAACCTGAAGCGGTTGGGACTGGTGGTGGAGCAGCAGCCGGGTGAAACACTGACTGTCATGGAGAGCAAAGTTGGTAAACTGGTTAACGACAAGACCGCAGGTGAACCACACAAGATCTGATGCACTTTATGTTTGGTACATTATATTGTATTGGACTATCATGAGCCTCTTTTTTTTTTCCCTGTGTTCCTTGTCCAGGGAAGCTGACCGATGCATTCTCGTCCCTGGCAAAGAAAAGCAATTTCAGAGCCTTGAGCAGGAAACTCAACCTGGTATATCTACAACAACCTTTGTGTTATTTTTAAAAAAGTCTCTCTCATCCTGTTACAGTATGTTAGGCTAATGGTACTTTGTCCCTACCTAGCTGAAAAGTTTTATGGGAATGCGTCTGGTTCATATTTTGTGAAGGTGCCAAAATCCGATGAAGAATATGACCTGCGTGTCCCTCGGGACATGGCCTACATCTTCAGCGGGGCTTATATCCCTCTGAGCTGCAAACTTGTTGAGCAGGTATTTAAATCACCGAGAAATCCAACATATTCTCTGCATGCCAAATCAGTTAGTTGACTCATCGTACCTTCCCTGGTGTGTGTCTCCTAGGTGTTGGAGCGAGATGGCTGGACAGGGCTTGAAGAAGTCTCCAGGCTGCTGAACGGACATGAATTTGCTGTTACAGGTTAGATGATACGGGTTGCAGTTCAAGTTACAGTTTCAGTAGCAGCCTGCAATTGTTTTGTACTGATTTGCTCTACACTTTTTTTTATTTGTAATCAGGAAACAACGGAGCAAAAAGTGATGTGCAACGTGTCATCATTGTTATGTTCCTGGGTGGCTGCACCTTCTCTGAGATTTCAGCTTTACGTTTCCTTGGCAGAGAGAAAGGTGAGGATGAACTTTATGCTGAGGGCCGACATGTGATTTTGAATATGTTTTGTATTATTTCATGCTATTTTCTATTTCTTCCAAAATTTAAAGCCCCCGTATAGAATAATCAAAACAGAAGAAATGGTATTGGTCAGTTACAATGACAATCTTTTCTTAATTGAAAAAGTATGGTAAAATTCATGTGATTTTTAATGCTTTTAATTATTTCAAAATACTATTAATGAGCCACTTTCTTATTGTATTTGATTGTATTTAATTAGCCCTTAGATAAATTCTAACAGAATGAATTCCATTTATATAGATATAATGCACAATATGCAAATACACTTTGACAAACCTGATTGTTTTGTTTTGTTTTTCCAGGATATAAATTTGTTGTGGTCACAACAGCGATTACGAACAGTTCAAGACTCCTGGAAGCTTTGCTGGACTATGTATGAAACCTGTCAGCACATCCTCATGGACAGACAACTGAGACATTCCTGTTCTAGTCATGGATTCTTTCCAGCTTTGGCATCATCGATAATGTTGATACCTGGTGTCATATTTAAAGCAAAGGACATGTATAGATGTATAAAGTGAATAAATGTTTTAATAAACTGTGTGTAACTGGAAATATTTGTTCACTTACGTCTGAACTTAACAACAGCACTATTGTTGGAGAATGACAGATTCTACTTGATATGTCGCCACACCCTTTCTGAAACTAGTAGGATATGTTTTTCAATGGCGTGGTCTTTGAGGAGAGGTGGGCGGTGCTCTGTAAAGATGAACTGCAGAAACTGTCGACGGGCGGTGTCGGTACTACTCCACAAGCGTCTCTCCAGGAACGAACCAATCAGAGAGCAGAGCGCTTCGCTATGCGTATTTTGAACTGCGGGCAAACGGACGGGACAGGAGGAACGCGTCGGACGTGCCTCGTCACTTGTCCATTTGACAGGTTTTGTGGATTTTAAGTTGACTGGTCGCTATATCGGGATTTAACGATGAGAAAGAGGTACGTGAACTTATTTTAGTGATAGTGTTCGAGTTTGCAAAAAACCCGACCCTGGCGTTAGCTAAATGGAAGTTTGCTAGCTAAACTAAGGTGTATGGCTGTAATGCAACCAATGTCCCCCTGAGGATTAATAAAGTAATTCCATTATCCGGTTAGTTGGCTGGTAGTTTTGGTGAAATCTGACGTCCACTGGATCTGTGGCTTTGTATTTGAGAAGGACCTGAACATCCTCTCATCTGTCCGTACAGTGAGGTGCTCGCAGCTGAGTCTGTGTCGTGCCTGAATAAAGCTTTGTGCCGCCTGAAGGACATCTGGGAGGAGATCGGAATCCCAGAGGACCAAAGACTGCAGAGAACCAGTGTGGTCAAGAACCACATCAAGGTGTGAGCTGGATTACATTTACCAAAGGCTTTTACGCAAAGTTGGTGTTTGAATGAGTGTTATAATGCCTTGTACGTTCTCAAGAAAACTAGTAAAAGTAGGTCATTGTGAAATGTTTAATGTCCCAATGCCAAACACGTGTAGAATGTGGAGCAATGAAGAAGACCAGCAAGTATCTATCTGTCTGCTTTACATTGTGAGAGCCCCACCCAAAACAATCCCAGTGTTCCATCCAGTACTCTTTCAAAAACATGAACTGTATTTTGATCGATAGGGTTAAATTGTGATCATGTAATATTATGACTCATTATTAATGTTGCTTTCCTGACACACATCAGCTGGCATGCACTTCTAAATCAAATGATAATGAGGACTGGTCAATTAAACGTACAGCATCCTTATTGATTCTATCTTTATCTGCACCAACAATAACCAGAAGCAGTATCACTGTGTAATATGCAGTCTCCTCATTTAAAAGTGAATACGTTGTGCTGTCAGTTAGTGAGTCAGTGAGTATCAAGTGATGTGAAAGCAAAAGAATGTCTGTCATGTGGATTGTGTGATGAAACTGTGGATTTTAGGAAAAAACTCTGCACCTAAAGTTTTTATTGTTTTATTTTAGCGAGTTCTGCTGTATCATTCGCCTGAACAAGCTGATTTGGTTTGTTTATCCATCAGGGCCTACTGGATATGATGATCAAAGAAGAGGAAACACTGAAGAACAGACTTATTAGCAGCATTCAAACCTGCAGAACAGAAATGGAGAAACTTTGCCTGGAGCTTCATCTAGCCACATTTGAGGTAAAAACAAAACAAAACAGGAAAACTAATGAAACCTACTTAGAGTGCATGTTTTGTTTTCACGATAACCAGTAAAAGTAGGTTTGTGTCATCAACATTTGTATTTCTCTTTCAGAGCCTGGATAGCTCAGTCGGTAGAGCATCAGACTTTTAATCTGAGGGTCCAGGGTTCAAGTCCCTGTTCAGGCGTTGTTATATATATTGTATGTACATAGGTACCATGGATGGAGGAATGTATGTTGTCCTCTACAGTTAGGTGAGGTAATGTTATCTAACCTGTGATTATATTGTTTTTGTCCAGGAGGAGGCTGGTGTCAGCATGCTCCAACAGGAGAAAAACATCCGCACACAAGTTGAGGCTCTGATAAGGGAGAAGACGCAGCGGCTGCACCAGCTGAAGGTTCTGCTGGAGCAGGACCAGGACCTGAGTGACGTTCTGTGCTCCATGCATTTCGGCATTTCTCCCGACTCAGTTCCCTCGCTGGAACAACTGGAGAACTTCCGCCAACACGTCGCCAACCAGAATGCAGAGAAGGTGAGAGTCCACTTTGTTATATTTCAACATCTGCACGACACACGGGTGCATAGTGTATAAGAGAACAATATATGTTACAATATCAAAGTAAATTCCCAGTTTGTTAGTTTTAATATCATCATAAGTATCACCAATTTCTCATGCTCAAACAACATGTAGTAATTACTGTGTTATTACATGAAAGAATAGCCTGGAACTCCATCGTTCAAATCACCTCTCTCCAGGTAATGAGCTGTAAGGTCAAATTTAAAATTTGTATTAATTCACCACATCAACACAAAAATTCATCTGCATCTTCTTACTCTGGGTCACAGTTGTGTTGGAGCTGATCCCAGTTGTCAATGGGTGAATGTCAGGGTACAACCTGGACGAGACGCCAGCTCATCACAGGGCCACATGAAGGACAGACAACCGTTCACACACACATTCACACCTACGGACAGTTTAGAGTAACAGATTAACCTCAGCATGCTTTTGGAGGTGGGAGGAAGCCAAACTCCACAAAGAGGCCTGGAATTGAACATCTGCGACAGAGCTAACCACTGCCCCACCATGTCACGGCAACACGAAAATTCACAATATTGTTTCAAGACCTGTGTCCTAAAATGATTTCTTTGCTGTCATGTGTTCAGGAAAAGCGGTATGCTGAGTTTATGGACCTCAAAAAGCAGATTATCTTGTACATGGAAGAACTGGACCACATCCCAGAGACAAGTTTTGAGAAAGATGTCGTTTGCGAGGATGAAGACTCATTTTGTCTTTCTAGAGACAACATTATGGCACTAAAACTTCTTGTTTGTCAGGTGAGATGATGTTCACACATGAGACTGAGGAAAAAAGTTAGTGCGGTCTCCTTGAAGAAATATCAACAAATTCTGCTTTTTTTTATTGGTATAACGGTTCATCTGTACAAAATACATGAGAAATATTAGAAAATATATGAATGAAATAATCCTGATCAAAACATGATATTAAAGTTCAAATGTTCAAATGCTAATGAAAGTTATATACAACATTCTTTTCTGTTGCTATTCAGACACAATGGAAACATTCCCTATTGTTATAGTTATAGTCTTAGTTATAGTAATAACTAAGATGGTAATTGTAAGTCTGTCACGTCAATGCTTCAGCTGGAGGAACGTAAGGCAGAGAACGAGGCCACATGTGAGTGTCACCGAGAGAAGATCCAGCAGCTGTGGAACCGACTGCAGGTGCCGGAGGAACAAAGAGCAGCCTTCAATGAACACATGGTCTCGTCTAGGAAGAGGAACCTGAAAGCGGTGAGCTGATGGGCTTTAGACACTTTGTCGTGGTTCGTCTGTGGTTTGTGGTTTGAATTTTTTCCTCCCCACTGTCCTGTTCTACCTCAGCTGGAAGCAGAGGTCCAGCGGCTGGAGGAGCTCAAACTGCAAAACATTCATAACGTCACAGACGCCATTCGCTCCGAGATCGCTGTGTTTTGGGAGAAGTGCTTCCTCAGTGCGGACCAGCGGCAGGCTTTTGCTCCGTACTTCAGCGGTGAGTCGGATGACTCGGACTCGGATCAGATCTGACTCGGATCAGAATGATTTTGTTGTTGTTAATACTGTGACTTTGTGTTGTAGAGAGATTTACTGAAGAGCTGCTGAGTCTACATGACGCTGAGATCAAACGCTTAAAGCAGCATTATGAGGATCATAAAGAGCTTTTTGACGGGGTTCACCAGTGGGAGGAAAGCTGGAGACTCTTTTTAGAGCTGGATGTGAGTAACAGAAAAGCTGCTGTACACTTGTACACTTTAGTGACAACACGACGGGAGCTGATGGGATTTCATAGTTGATGAAGTTTAAAGCCCCTTAATTCTGAAACGTGTGTTTGAGCTTCAAGGCCTGTACATACTCAGCAAGAAGGGAAACAGTTGTCGGTGTCCTCGAGGTGGCGAGAACAAGAACAAAGTTTGTTCCAGTCAGGACATTTACATATATATTCTTACTGCACGAGAAACTCGACTGCGAAAGTCACAGTACCACCCATTGCAAGCATTTCTGACCAATCACACGATAGTTCTCAGATAAGACACAAGGGAAAAAAATGTTCTGCCAAGATGTTCTCTGCTCCTGTGGAGTGTGTACAGTTTCGTAGAAAGACGAAGGAGTGACAAAGCAGCCAGATGTCAGATGGCTGTTTCTTCACGGTCATGATGGAAACAAAAGAATCACTCAAACATCCAGCACAGTTGTTGTTGTTGTTGCTTGCTACAATAAATTACTTCTCCTCTCTAGAAAAAAGCCACAGACCCGGCAAGATTTGTAAACAGAGGTGGGAATCTTCTCAAGGAGGAGAAACAGAGGACTGATCTGAGTAAAAGCCTCCCGAAGGTGAGATAAATACAGGTGGCCTTTAGGATTGACTTGTCAGTGGTTGACGAGACACATTTCTTTTTCCAGCTTGAAAAGAAACTGAAAGCCCAAATCGACACATGGGAGAGTGAGCAGGGTCATGAGTTTTTTGTCAACGGACAGAAGTTTCTTGAGTATGTGGAGGAACAGTGGGAGCTGCATCGAGTGGAGAAGGAGAGGGAGAAACAGGAACGGGTAAGCAGCACGTCCCTTTTGTTGTATTAGAGATTTGGTGACAGATTTGTTGACGCATTTCTTTACCAACCTGTAATAGCACCTCAAGAAAAGCAAGCAGATGGAGGAGGACATGCTTTACGGAACAGCAGTGCGAACCCCAACCAAGCGCAGATTCTTGGGCTCCACGACACCAAATAAAACACGAAAGCTGGTAAACGTTACTGTGCAATGCTACACATTTTGATCCTACACATGGAAGATCTTTGTAGTTCTCATCATAATATCGTTCAGCCAGCATGTACTCTCTCTGTTCTAACAGTGTAACGCCACCTCCAGCATGTCTAGTGGAACGTCTAACAGCACCATGCGCTCAGTCTTTGGCGGAACTGTCTGCCGCTCCCCTGTGTCCCGCCCACCTCTCTCAGCAAGCAAGGTTCATTTTCACACTTTCAAAATGTGACACGAAAGTGCAAATGTGTACCTCCTCCCTTCCATATTATTTCATTGTCTCTGTTTTATAGTGAATGTGTTTTAACTCATTTCTGACTGTAAACAGTCCAGGTTTCGTACGTTTCAGGATGACCTTGGAAGTGTTCTTGATTCACCTGATGCTATTTAACCTACTTGCAGTGACATTATCTGTCATATTTTCATTCATCGTTATTTTTATCACTGCAACCATATCATAGTATATATACATGAGTATAATTTTCACATTTAGACTAATGTTTTTCTTTACTTTACCTTTTAGCCATTAGAGGGCATCCATAGCTTTCTTCTTTGTATGTAGCTTAGACAGAAATGGATATCATAGTGTAAAGATTAGTGATTGCCTTCTTACAGACGTTACTGTTCACATGTGCCAAAGGCATTTTATTTTTCACATCCAGGAAACGTCAAGATAAGGCTGAGGTTTGCTAGCCTTACGTAATGCCAACAAATTAGATTAAAACACTAATACAATAGTAATTTCAGCATCAGATTGATGTTTGTTCAGTTCTGCTTCTCTCTGAATCTTGAAATTTTTCCCAAAAGCAGTCCCTCTTCTGTCATAGGTTCCAACAGTAAGGACCCCAGGTGGTGGTAAACCGCCCCACCCAAAACTGCAGGGCTGTAACAAGGAGAATCAGGCCCAGCTGAAGGGGAGTCCCCTGAGCGGTGCGTTGCTGACCCCCGCTAGTCCACAGCGTAACATCAGCATAACCTCTGTTGCCAGCACATATTCAGAGTTTGTGGTAATTTACACTTTTCTCTCTTAATTTCTTTGCTTTGCATTTACAGAACAGATACAAATGAAAATAGCTTTTAATGCACTTAATCTAATGATGTAAACTTATATTGTAGAGGGACTTGGTGAACGCTGAATTTGTTCAGACAAGGTGCGTTTGGCTTCTTAAACCTTGAGTGGCTAATCCCTCTGTACTGAACTGCATGGTACTAATTTAAGGGCATTTTACGCCTTAGTACAACACCTCAATCAGCTGTTGTCTCTATTGAACATCCTTGTGCAAAGCGCCTGACACACTTATTATTTATTCTCTGTAACAACCCTTTAGCTTGTGACTTTGACTTCAGTGCTATGCTATTGCTACATATGTTAATGCTATTTCATGAAATCTACAAACGTCCTGTTTAAATGATAAATGGCTGCAGTTTTCTACCTTAAAGGGACTCAAAGTAATTCAATGGAATCTGCTATTCAAAGTTGCCAACACACAGTTCATACTAGCGGTCTCTCTAAAATGTACTTAATCTTATGTTTTATCAATCACGCAAGCAATAACTTCTTTATTTGTCATCACGCTTGTTTCTTGGCCTCTGACCAAAAGCTTCATGAGCAGCTATTTTTGTATGATCTGTCAGGATAGGTTGGGTCGTAGAAGGGGAGGTGACAAAAGTAAATTACATAAAATAACCTGAGGCTGTTTGGCTTGGATGTAGTTTGAAACTTAGTAAGAGGTGGTAAGAGCTTTCAGAATTGTTGCAAATGTTTAGACAAATCGTTCTTCCTGCTATTATTGTTTTACGTAGAGAAAATCAACCTGACACCTGCCTTCCTGTTTGTACAGCGAGACTTGTCCAAGGCCTCTAACACCAAGGTCCAGCACAACATCCTGAACTCTACTACCAGCAATCATTGACCTCTCTGAAGATGACCGTCTCAGCTAGTCATCATCAAAGCACATTGAAGCTCTGAACTCTTCCAGGATGGATACATATATATATACACAGTATATATTCCTGCCAGCTGCTTTAAAATATACATGAAGGTAATAATATAATTAAAGGGCATAATATGTCCATTGTCAGTATAGCACATTTATTTTTGTGTTTCTACTAAAAGTAGGTTTATCCACTCGACCCTGACCTGTGTAGATGGTGGAGTGGGTAATGGATGGAGACTTTAAGCCAACGACTAAGAAATTGGCAGGTTTCCATAATGCAACAATGTCAACAGCAGGCTAGAGGTTTGTTGTGGATGTTTGTTTGTTTTTTCGGAGGAGAGAGAACAACTCCCTTTGGCATGGACTTTGTAAGTTGTCACAATTTGTACATGGACCAAATTCAGCACACAAAACCCTAAATCATAATATGGCCCCTTTAATAAGTCAGTGATAAACAAGGAGTGTTTAGTGCTGAGTGTGCTGACATCTGTGTTTAGTCTATCACTGTCTGCAGGAGGAAAACAAATGTATATATCATAGGTTAAACTAACACTACTCTTGCTATGTCATTGTGCCAGTTATTTAATATTGTCAAGAGAAAAGTTAAGTTTCTGAAATTATGCAATTGTATGATGTATATTTGCACTTTCTGTATATTGCAATTCATTGTGTAATTTTTACAAACACACACAGGCATTTTCATTTGACTTTTCCTCCAGTGTTTTAAACATATCTTCAGTTCACTGTTTGACAAGCTAGAATAGGTAGTTGTAGGGTACAAACACATCCTATATCAGTTCTTTTGACAGTTCAATAAACGGTATGGATTCTATAAATCCTCATGTTTGATGTGGAGTGTCAGTCCGATTATAATCCCCTCTTAAAACTTAAAACCACAGTATGATTCTGTTAGTAGTTGGTTGAACGTGTGCCAGGTTGCCGTGTGCCGTGTTATCAGGAACAAAAATTGAAATGGAACCTAATATTTTGTTGATTGTATCTTTTGGGATAAAAAAATTACAAAATCACAATATTTACCATCATACGGATATAATTTCAGCATTTTGATGTAATTTCTACATGTGTAATGTGAATTCTGGAATTCACCTACTGCAGAAATCTATCTTGTAAATCTATCTAAGATGTAACAAATTTCAAATATTTTCTTTCCCTGGGAGATCTGACTCACTGGGTTCTGGCTCTGGACTGTGTATATCTCATACTGTATATTATAATAATACCCAAGTGTTTCCCTGGGTTCAGTTACGGAATCAGAAAGACAACTTGTGAGTTTATTTTGAAGGAATCACACCGGAAGTGTTGCTTGCGGAAGCGTGTGCTCGTGGGCGGGGGGGGTCACATGGAAGCATTGGAGTTGGAGTAACGGTTGTAGACCCCCACCGGCACAGCTCAGCAACTGACAGTCGTTATGAGACGGTGACCGGCAGCTCATACATTTACTCTTCTAACGCCTGGTTCAGCCATGTCCGGAGCTTTGGCGAGGCTGCTCTTCTACCCGACTTTAGCCTACAATGTCGTCATGGAGAAAGTGTCGTCGAGACGGTGGTTTGACCGGGTGGACGAGACGGTCCTCCTCGGAGCGCTGCCCTTCAAGTCCATGACCAAACAGGTGAGACTGTCTCGCTCTCTCTCTCTCACTCACACACACACACACACACACACACACACACACACACACACACACAGCTAATTCACGTTTGTAATTAGCCTAAATTTACCGTTTGGTTCTAGGACAGAGACGGGAGTTGACTGTTGTAAAGGCCGGTGTGTGTGTGTGTGTGTGTGTGTGTGTGTGTGTGTGTGTGTGTGTGTGTGTGTGTGTGTGTGTGTGTGTGTGTGTGTGTGTGTGTGTGTTTTGACAGGAATCGGTGGAAAACATAAGACCATGTACCATAACGTCCTCCACCTCCTGGGGAAGTAGCTGGAGATGGCCCTGTCGCACAGATTTAACTGCCATTCGTATTTAAAGCATCGGTGTGCAGTTGAATCTCAAAAATTAAAACTCGTACATTTTAATGATTTAATTTTTCGATAATTAAAGCCTCTGTATATGAAAATATTACAATATTTAGTGTCATGTTCGAGTAAACCACTAATTATGCAGTTCAATACAATGAATGTCAAACCTTAGATATTGGTATTCTAATTTCTGATAATAATGAGAGTATGCTATACTGTCGTACTGCTATTTCTGGAACTAAAAGCATTTCGGAAGTTTGTCATTTAAATAAAAAATGTACTGTGTCAGAGGACTCTTTGACGTATCCAGTTGTTAAGTAGCGGAACAAAATTGTGACTCTAATGACCAAAACATGCTTGCTTTGTTTTACAGCTGGTAGAAACAGAAAATGTCCGAGGGGTTATCACTATGAATGAGAAATATGAGACCAAGTATTTCTGCAACACAGCTGAGGTGAGTTCAGCCCTCATATCTTCTCACTACCTGAGATCCCTACAGTCAAACATCAAGTAAAAGTGACCTCATAGCACTGAAGCATTGAGTTGTTGAGCAAACGGTTCAATTGTTGGAGATAAAAAAAGAAGAGTGTGAGCTGATGAAATCCAAATGTAAACCTGAGACTTTAAGATAAGCCAGTTTAAATGGGTCTCATCTTCTCAACTGATAAGCTCACACATCTTCAGCGATACTCCAGAGAGTCCTCCTCATGTCTCTCTTGTGTTAAAAGCCACATTGTTTGTGTAATGTCGGCTCCAGGAATGGCACGCTGCTGGCGTGGAGCAGCTGATGCTGAGCACTGTTGACCTCACCGGTGTTCCCAGCCTGGAGAACCTGCACCGAGGAGTTGAGTTTGCTCTGCAACATCGTGAGAAGGGAACCAGTGTGTATGTCCACTGCAAAGCAGGACGCTCCCGCAGCGCCACGCTGGCTGCTGCATACCTCATACGGGTCAGTCAGTCACTATTCATGCGTCATGGTCGTTAGAAATCAGTATTATTGATCGTTGTCAGTAACAGACACACCACCTGACGTTTGCTGTGAACTTTACACTGAAAATATTTGAAAGCACCTGGTGTCTGCCATTAGTCCACTGAAAACTGAACCAAATATAGTTCTTGCATCTTTGCTGGACCTTGTTGATCCAGTCATCATTCACCTCTGTGTGAACTGTGTGTGTGGGACTGTGACTTTTGACTTCACTACAAGTCAAATGTACGTCAGATAGGTGCTTGTAGGACATTCTGTTACAGACAATAGACATTTTGTTTCATCACATTCATCACAATTTCTGTCTGTCCCTTGTGTGAGTTTGGAGGTGAAGAAGTCACTTGAGCCATGAGTTCCGTGACGGTTTGTCTTGACGTTGTGCCCTTTGCTGGCAGTTACACTGCTGTACTCCGGAGGAGGCCTGTCAGAAGCTGGCGTCTGTTCGTCCACACATCCTGGTGCGGACGTCTCAGCTGGAGATGCTGAAGGAATACTACCAGCAGGTTTGTGGACCATCCAGTTAAGACAGAGTGACATGACGCTGGGACATCTGGAGGACTGGACTCATCAGAGCATTGCTTCAAGTTCTTCCCAGCAAGGCGTCTATATCACACTGTACAGCCACGGAAGAGAAAAGGATAATTGTTTTTTAGCTGTTCTCATGTTGATTCTTTTGAAAATTGGCAGAGTTAAGTTGTTGAATCTCAAATGAGAGAATAAATTTACAAAACACAGCTACCAAGGTGGTAATTGCCCTTTGTTGCAGATCCGATTCTTGTAAAAATGTTTGACCAGAGATGTTCGTTTGCCCAGGGAGGAATGTCAAGGACATTTACAAGCCATGATATTTTTTATCATATTTTCACAAATACTCCTGAGATTAAAATAGAACAAAACACAACAGCGGTGATAGTGTCAACATGTCACAGAGGTCAGTGTTTTTTTATGAATTCTTTTATTACTTTTGACACATGTGGCTCATGTAGACATGACATCTACAGTACTCTCATTGTTTTTGGTGTCTTTGGCGTTGTTTGAGAATAGATGGAAACTTTCATTTTTGAAATTTTTTTTCTCAAAAAATAGTGACTGTTGCAGCATGTTTACTTGTGACATTAACAATCAAACTGAACACTCCAATTACTCATCATTCTTCAAACTGAGTCTCACCAAGCTCATTTTATATCAAAACTTACTGTTGTTTACAACGTTTCATATAACGTTTTATTCAACTTGAAAATTCTGATAATGTTAAATAAAAGAACAATACAATGTAATTTGAATACTTTCATTTTTTTCTGTGTTTAGGTGTTGCCGTCAACAACTTACATGTCAATATTTTCAGTCATGTATGGTGTGTCTGTCTGACATGGCTGCTTCACATTATTCATTATGTAGCAAAGTGAAGTATTTAAATGACTCTGTTTAGTATTTTGGTCCCATTTTACTAGTAAAATACTACCTATAAGATAGTTACGTATAGGTGTGTTTCATAATAAAAAGATAAAAACCAATTTGTATGTAGTTCGTCTCGACTGCAGTGCAGTGATTACCCCCTCCAGGTCACAAGGGGGCGACAGAGCGTCAACCTGCTTTTCTTTGGAGGAGAAAGGTCCACACAGCGAACATGGCTGCGTCGTTAGTGCGGTTTGTCCGCGGAGGTCTTGGACGTAGTCTGAATAGTAAGTCAATTGGACATTCTTGTGTGTTTAGACAAGCGGCTGATTGTGATTTCCCATTGAACACGATTCACCCGTGTGCGCTACGGAAAACGACAAATTGCTATTTTAACCGTTAAATGTCTGAGGGTTGACCTTCGCGCTAGCTAATGCTAACCGCGTTAGCCTGTACGGAGCTGTATCGCAGCTATGAGAGGATGTTTTTTTCTGTGACCGGTGTTTAGATAAAGGCTATGGATAAATAAGTTATTTGTGCATACAACAGGCACTGTTTGACGGGGAATGAGTGCAATTAGTCAATTAGCTGACTAGTATAAATATGACTTTTATTTAAAGGCACCAAGAGAGGTAAAACCTTGAACTCACACATTTCAACAACTCCGCATACAGACTTCATGATGGACATTGAAAAACAATATTACTTGACAATACTTGTCAATACATATTCATATTTACATGAACCCTCTCCTCTGTTTCCACTAGTTGCCAGGTCTTCCTGTCTCCTCCAGCAGCAGACACGACTGCAGAGCTCCACCACTGAGACCAGGCGTGAGTACAGACATCTGCAAACAGCATTAGACACCAGGGAGATTTTTTTTTTTCTCTGAGAAATGTCTGAGTCACATTGGCATGATCCCGTCGTCTGATTGGAGATGTTTTGACATCTGACCTGAGATTTGCCAGGTACATTTAAATGGTACCTTTAGAAGATGAGAGTGGTGTTTGAGACCACCCTTCACATCTACCAGGGGCACATAGGACCAAACCGTGGTTATGGTAAACAAACTGGACTTAGAATTTCCTTTGCATTTCCATGCAAATATAGATTAATGTAAAGTCAGACTGAATGGACATGTGTGCTACACTCTTTACACAAAAGTTTAGTCCATGAACGTCATGAATCAACTGTATATATAAGAAAATACTGTAAAATGAAAAAAAATACCAGCAAGCATTGAGTGAATGTGCATAAAGATCTTTGATACATGTGAGGAATTTGAATTGTCTGACGTATTTTGTAAAGAGCAGTTTGTTAGTTCAGATGTAACTTACCAATAAACGTCATCCCCACCAAATTATAAAAAGTGGACTGAAAAAATGACAGAAATAGTGTCTGCAAACAGATGTTGCGAGAACACTGGCAGGAAAAGAAGGGGACATGGGGCTGTTTTTGATACAGGGCATGGGTTGAGGAGGTGGTATAGCTGTGACTAAATATTTCGATTTCTGTTGTAATTTTACTGTGTGGATTACTCTGTATTGGCAATGAGCCAGGGAGTGACTGGTTGAGTTGTCTGAATGTATAATATGAAAAAGAAATAAACGTAAATACATCGTCATTCCACAGCCACCGTCCGACCAAAGGATGCTGTCACTCACAACCAGCTGGCAGCGTTTGGGGAGTATGTGGCTGAAATGATGCCCAAATACATCCAGCAGGTTCAGGTCAGTTCACATTAGCAGTACGTGTACACGGCTTCCTGTCCACTGCAGCAGTCGGAGCGATTCAGTGTTGTTTTCAAAAGCATGTGGCTGTTCTGAGAGGGTCTGTGTGTGTGCAGGTGACCTGTTACAATGAGCTGGAGGTCATGATCCATCCTGACGGAGTGGTCCCCGTTCTGACTTTCTTGAGGGATCACACCAGCGCCCAGTTCAGGAACATGATCGACCTGACTGCCGTTGACATCCCCACACGACAAAACCGCTTTGAGGTACCAAAAAAAAAATGTTAAGAGACTGGGTGAACTAATCCACTTAGGTCTGGTGGACAGCGGTTCCTCTGGTTTTACATTTACATTGACTATTTGACACGTGAGATATGAGTTGCGCAGGAATGCAGCACTGCAGCCGAGACACACATTCCGAAATCAATTATTATTACTTTGAGAACAGTGATGTGGCCGGTCAAGACACGTCAGCGTGCAAATAAAGTCAAATGTTTCCTCACTGTGATGTGTGTGGTTTTCAGATTGTGTATAGTCTGATGTCACTGCGCTACAACTCCCGTATCCGTGTCAAGACCTACACAGATGAGTTAACGCCAGTGGACTCTGCTGTTCCCGTCCACAAGGCTGCCAACTGGTACGAGAGGGAGGTGGGTCCACACGAACACATCTGAAGGTTCAGAAAGTAGAAGGCTGAGGCTGAGGCTGAGGCTGCACAGCTCCGACTGTCATGAAGGGTAATCACAGTGAAGTGTGTGTGATTTGTACAGGTGTGGGACATGTTTGGTGTGTTCTTTGCCAACCACCCAGACCTGAGGCGCATTCTGACCGACTATGGTTTCGAGGGTCATCCCTTCAGGAAGGACTTCCCTTTGTCCGGATATGTGGAGGTGACTTCTTCCAGCAGCACACCCACACACGTTGCGTGGCCACCAGCTTCATTCAGGTCCATCAGTGTGTGATCGACTTTGTCCAAAGTGGAGTGGACTTGGCAGGATGTCCATGAGACAGACAAGTCAGACGCTGTACCCAGATGTTTAAAACTGCAAAGTCTGCTGGGCACATTTTATTGTTGATCATTATCATGACATGCTGCTGGAGTAACGATTGCGTTTTAATATTTTGTGCTTGACTGATTTCTCTGAGAATCAGAAACTATTTTACAGAATATCTCTACAATGTCCCTTTGACCGCCGATGTTTCTCCTTTATGTCGAAGTTGTCATCCATGAAAACAGCTGGAAACACCTCTACACTGACCAACCCGTCCTTCCACAGGTGCGTTATGATGATGAGGTGAAGCGTGTGGTGGCGGAGCCGGTTGAACTGTCGCAGGAGTTCAGGAAGTTTGACCTCAACACTCCTTGGGAAGTGTTCCCCGCCCACCGAGAGCCCCAGGAGGCAGCCCCCAAACTAGAAGCTGGTGACAAGGCTCCTGAGAAGAAGTGACGTCCACTCAAACCGTCGTCTGCGTCGTTCTGTGATTCCCAGCCCTTCAAGAGACCCACCTGGAATATTTATGTAAATAAAACTACGAATTAAAACAATGGTTGAAACGGTTTATGCAGATTTCTTGGAAGCATCTCAACCAGGTTTGGAATTTGAGAATGCTGTGGTGACAAATGTCCGAATATTTTGTCACTGGATTGTAGAACACACAAACAAAAACCTCAGGATTTCCTGTGACTGGTTCGGTTATTGTTCCAAGCTGGATCATTCTTGAAGTGACAAAAACTCAATTCTATTTTTACATGAATTGAACCTAACCAAATGTTTGAATTCAGTTTTCCTGGGGAGTTTTCCTCATTTCTGGATAAATGAACCCCCGTATACTGTATACAAATACTAATACAAATAATCAGTGAGACATGAACTGAAGTTTAAATCATGCAAGTGGACACATTCTCTGTTTTTAAAGTGGGGGCCACCTCAGGTTTGCAGCCTCTCCTGCTGCTCCTCTCTCGTTACTACTAGGTGACCAGCAGGTGGCGTTGCAGATTTCCTTTAACTCCGTTTCCCTGTCAGGACTTTGATTTCTGCCTCATTTCACCTGATGGATTGAAGAACAGTCCAAACTGCACATTTCTTCATTTATTTTTGTCAGACAATATCTCTGAGGCATTCAATTTACATTGAAGAAACTCTTAAAACATTTAAAAAGGCATCATGAGCCAGACTACTAAAACAAGACATGGGTCAAAATGTTTATATTTCTTTGAATTAAGACCAAGTCAAGTTTTTTGTTTAATATCACATTTTGATCCATGTGAATGTAGTATCTATTTCATGATGATTTCATCTAAAGGAAAGAAGCACAGACCAGAAACATCAACATATTGCCCATAACTTTACAGAAAAAATACACAGTAACAGGCATCCACTGGGCCTGTAAAGCTGTTCAGTATCTTTTGACTCCACTGAGTCTCCACGTATAGGCATGCATCACACTTCTGAATTTAACCAGCAAGTTAATGTTCATGTCACTTCACACACGGCATGAGTTGTGCAAGAGGTTTCACGATTTGGTCAACAGGCAACACTTTGACAGACGGGTCAGGATTTACTGCACTGGGGATCGCTCTCATACTGAGGCGGAAACGTTCAAAAAAGCAACAAATTCTAGACTGACGGAACACATCAGCATCTGAAATGAACGGACGTGTGTCAATGTCCACAGTTTTGGAAGTCTGTGCAGTCGTAACAGACAGGAAATTATTCATAAGTCACTGTGGAAGGGAGCAGCCATGTGAGACAGCAGGGACATACTAGTTTTCAGGAAGGGTGGGTTAGAGGTTAGATCAGGGACATGTTTGACTGAAAATTGCATCACATTTTTGTTCCTGTGCACTAATTATCAGCCCTCAAACCTCAAAGTGAATTTGAGAGGGATTCTTTTAACTCTGCTATTGTTTACTTCCAACATTTGTGCCCTAAAGAGTTTTACACAAAAACAATGATAAAAAAAAAAAGAAAAGACAGAAACATAGACTTGGTGCTTTGGTGTCTTTCTGCTGCACCACATCCGCCTCAAACAGTTACTTTACAAAGGGTCGCTCCTCCACTGAAATAACTTAGATCAATTTGAAGAAACAGTTAAAAACAAGCTGTACTTTGTCCTCTTTTTTGCTCACTCAAGTGAAATCAATGAAGGTGTACCACACTCACTTTAGATGTCAAGAGAAGGACGAGAGGGCTAAACGTGTTTGTTCAGCATTTTAAAACGCGTCTTTACTAAAAGTGACATCATTTGCCTCCAATTTAAAGGTTTCGACATTCGCAGCATAACAGCATATGTCAAAGCAAAATCAAATGGATTCTTATTTACACAGAATAAGATTACCGCTAATTATGAGACCACCTTTGAATCAGTTATTATGATTTTTTAATCCTACTGTAAAACAAAACTTTGGAGATGTTCAACAAAAGCTCTGTGAAATTATAAGTGTAAACTTATAATTAAGTGTAAACAAGTAACCATTTTACATTCCGAAATGATGAAATATTTGCAGCATCAAAATCTCAGTTTGGGTAGATTTAAATTTAATCTATAAAATGAAAATAAACACAACTCTCCGTTGTAAGAAGACAGAAATATGAAATGTTTAAGTATCTGCCAAGGAAAAGGTCTCGCACATCCTAATTATCTGTTTCCCTAAAACCTCAACATAATTTTGTGTCCACATGCCCCCATTTCAGATCATTTCTGCATCCTGCTACCACAAAAGTCAGATATGTTGTCATTGGATTACTGCTAGAAGGAACTATAGTAACTATCTGTCAACCCTCTGTCAGCTGAGGACCATTGACAATCACTGCTTTACACCACTGCTCATATTTTCCCGTCATGAAAACTGCAATAAAAGATTCAAGTGTTCAATAAGAATCACTTCACATGGTGCCGCTCCAGCAGACGAGGTAATTTCATGAAGTCAAGGTTCATCACAATTTTCAACAGTGTCATCCTTCTCCCAGCAGTGGGAAATGAAACAGCCACGCATATTACAGTGGCCTGGGAGAGGCATTTCAATTTCCCCCCATGGTGGCTTTCATCTTTAAATGAAACGCTGCAGAATTAGAAATGAGATTGTGGCCCAGTGGTGGCATGTGGACCACGTCGTGCATGGGACGGACGCGTGGAGTCTGCAGTCTCTCCAATACTTTGTCAGTTTTCTTCTGCTGCGGCGCACATACACACAAAAAAACACGTCTTTACGCACCTGTAAAGACTCAGTGAGGTGACACAACGAGGAAACACCCGACACAACACACAGCAACAAGAAAATAGAAATAGAAGTTAAATACACTGTCGGTTTAAAAAAAAAAAAAAAAAGTGTATATTTCATGACTTAGTGAAGATGCGTGTTGTGCTGTGTGGCCTTAAGGAGCAACAGTTCAGTTCTTTCCCATCATGGTTTTACCTTTAAAAGTGTACATCACAAATGTCAACACAGAATTAAAGAGAAAGAGGACCGATGTGACACAGAAGGGAACAGGTAACAAGTGAGTTACAGTTCAGTTAGTGGTCCCACCGCTGTAGTTCACAGTCCAACGTGTACGTGAAATGAAGATCCTGGAGGCCTTTTGCTGCAAATTCAAGATATTTTCACTTAATTTCTGTATTCAGTCCAAGGTCCCTGTGACAAAAAGAATTCATAAAAAGAGGACGAATCGGAGAAGGACAAAGCAGTAATTCATCTCTGGTATTTGCCACACGACTCAGTCTTTTCTGTGGACGACCACCTCGCATGAATCCTCCACGCAACGTTCCGTCTGCGGCGATGCGGTTAGGGCTTCTTGTCTGCGTTTGGTTGGCTGGTGGTTGTCATGCTGCTGCTGCTGCTGGGGATGTCTGGGTAAACCAGGAAGCCAGTGAAGGTGATGTATTTGGCGTGGTTGCTGTAGGCCCCGAAGCCGTCTCTCTGGTGGGAGTAGAGCCAGACCGTGTCCCCCGGCTTCAGCGACAGCATCAAACTCTGGCTCTGCAGGGCCTTCTCGCCCTGGCTGTCGTCGTAGATCATCGCCTGCACCTCCAGTCGGTTTTTCATCAACTTGACGGACAGCGTCTTCTGGGGCAGCTTGCCCACGTTGAACGAGAAGTAGTAAGCCCCAGGAATGCGGCACGTGAACGTCCCCTCCGTGACGTTAAAGTCCTGGCCGATGTTCACAAATGCGGTATCGAAGCTGACCGGATGATGGTGCGGCAGGCCCGCCTGGTTTACTCCCACGATGCTCTGGGTGCGTCCCGCTGAGAAAGCCGATCTCTGGTCACGTTCATCCTCCTCCTCCCCATCGCCCCCCTCCTCTTCCTCCACATGCGTCGTCTCCTTCTCCTCCACATCGTCAGTCCTTTCCGCCCGGGCATCCTCTGCGGGGTGGTTACCGTTCCACAGGGGCTGCTGCTGCGAGTCGTGGGCAGGACGAGGTTGGGGGTGGTGTTCCTGGTAGTCGTAGGTGTCTGGGTAGATGAGGTAACCGTTGAAAGTGGTGTAATGTCCAGTGTTGCTGTAAAGCGCATAGCGGGGGTCACCATGGAGACGGAGCCAGATGGTGTCCCCAAACTCCAGCTGCAGCATCACACTCTGGCTCTGCACCTGAGGAGCGAGACCGTAGTTATCACAGCACCGAGGAGCACATAATCTGATCAGCGACCTCCCACAGTCCATCACTCAGAGGAACTCGGTGTGTGATCTGACTCACACACACACACACACACACACACAACCTCCATGGTAACAGCTGTATCAAACTGGAGGGCGACTATTGCCAACATTCCTACTCAGAAGCACTCACTACCTCATTTTATCTATTTTTATTTTGCACTTTAACACAAATCATTAACTTAATCTGACATTCGGAGTGTAAGAGATTGTTGTTACTGATGCTGTGAAGAATGAGTTTTGTCTTGCATGTTGTTATGACCTCGCGTGTCGTACCCCTTTTGCCAGAGTTCCAGCTGGGGACACACTACATTTATTTACCCATGATTCACAGCTATCATGAGTTCGCTGTGACTGGGGACAATCAGCCTCCCCTGGACTCAGTCGGTTGTGTATAGTGATCATCTACCCTATCCACTCCTCCACGACTTGACCCGTACCCATTCTGGCATTTCAGTGGATTTCTCCGAGCACAAAGCTGTGTAAACAGCCGTTTTGTCGTCCTTGTTTGTCCCTAAACTTTCGCTATCACAAACAGGCTTTGATGCGATCAGTTGGGCTGCGATTCGTTTGACAAATCATCTCGTCTGTGATTCCTCATTGGGTGCAGTCGTCTGTCTGTTGTCTTTTCCAAAATCTTACCCGATTACACGGACCTACCTTCCTCTCCTCCCCGGCGTTCTCTTCATACACAATGGCCTGCACCTCATTCCTGTTCTTCATCAGCATCACAGACAGGTCTTTGTGTGGGAACTTGCCCACTGTGAAGGAGAAGTAGTAGGCCCCGGGGATGCGGCAGCGAAACAAGCCAGACTTGGGGTCAAAATCCCCGCCGATATTGACGTACACGGCGTCAAAGGTCACTGTCATCTTGGGCCCGCCTTCCATACTGTTGGTGCGTGCCACAGAGAAAGCTGAACGTAACTCCACATCATCCGCCAGTCGAGCGAAACCCAAAACACCGCCTGCATGGCTCAAGCACAGAAGGCCAATCAGCATGTTTGCCGGGAGCAGCATTGTATCTGTAGATAGATGCAAAAAAAAAAAGGGAATTAGATGTTGATTTCTTGTGCTGCACCACATTTTTCATTTTACTTGTAACCACATGAAAATCCCCAAAAGAGTAAATACACGACCCTGCTGGTCACTCAACAAACTGCAGTGTCTTAACAGTGACATGAGTTTGTTACAGAAAAGGAATTTTACGTAAAATACTTTTAATGTCTCACCGATATTATCAGCACCCTCACAACAAACAGAAAACAAACCGTAATACTGGTGAACGCTGCATTAGCACATCATAGAAGACACACGGAACAGGCTCAATCTGCATGAGAACCAAACCCACAAACCCACCCACGGGCCGCTGTACGTGCACCGTCCCAGCTGATTGCTCTCTGTAGCACATATATTAATGTGCTGTCATTGTCTCATTGTCCACCTCTGATGAACCGCCAGGAAGCAGAAACACACAGGTGGAGCTGCCAGCGCGCTAAAAACGCCGTCATAACAGAGAGGACACCGCAGACCACGAGGTTTGTTGTTAGCCCCGGAGGAGCAATTAGGACTTTATCAACCATAATTGTTTACTACGTTAAATGTATAGTCCGTAATAATTGTCCTTTTCACGTTGGTGAAAACAATGTGAAAGCAAATATTTTTTTGGAAAATGAATGGACAACTTCAATCATCTTTTAGCATTAAAAATATAATTTCGGTTAAAGAGTTTCTACATATTGGTGGTGTATTAACCATTACAGAGACATAAAACAATGATTTTCTAATTACCAATAAGTGATAACGTAGGGCAGCTGTGGCATTAGCCTGAATCTCAGTGGTGGTCTAATACATTTGTTAGACACTTCATATTCAGCACACATCAACGTGGTAGCGTGCCAATACACTGCAGCATATGTACAACTAAGGTTTGAGCAGACACGTCATCGTCAACCTCCTCTATCTCAGCTGGTTGTTTCAGATTTAAAGACGGTGTTATCCATTCCCCCAGAGGTTTTATTCACCTTCATTGACGAGGTGGAAGTCCAGCCATTTACTCCGAATGTCTTTAGGTCATTCGCCCTGTGTGTGAATGACCTATGACCTTTAACCCACAAATTGAGTTCTCAAACCAATGGGAACAAATAGGAACATAGAACCAGAACAGGACTCGAAAGCCTCTGTTACGTCTCACCACTGTCATTTATAGTCATTCATTTTATAATGGTGCTTGAGAAAAGATACGGTGTGTTCCAGAGGCCTTGAAGTTATTCACGGTTTGAACAAAATCCCCTTCTAGTGGTCTTTGATTATTGTGTTTTATTGTGCTCAGACACACAACAAAAGCTGCTCTGTTTTTCTGTTTTCACTGTAAGAATTCTTTCCATTCTCCACAAGAAAAGATGCTGCAGTACTGGCTTTGCCGACATTGTATTTTCCTTCCAAATAACTGACAATTCAGCACTTAGGCTTGTTTGTGTAATGGCAGCTTGCACCTAGAAATACTGTTTGCTTGTCTGGTTAATGGCAGCAGTTTTAACCAGTCCTGTTGACAGACCGCTCTCCTCCGAGAGCGCCGTGCTTCAGGTTCAAGCAGCAATGAAAGAATAGATCAAACAAACCTCTTCCATAATGAGCCCCCGTGGGAGTTAGGAGAGGGAGGGAGAGGAGCAACAGAATAGAGCAGAAGAGGAAACAGTCGGGGAGAATTAGTCCACACAAATATGAAAACGACACCACGCCATGCATGTTTAAAATCTGTGTAATTAACAACTGTCTTGAATCCTACGCAGTTCCACAGTTTACATGAACACTCAAATTGATGTTAAGTTGTTTTTAATTGTGTATCATTCATCTGTTTGTGGAATTAATGACACGGGTTTCATGTCTGTGAAGGTCCTCAGTCATCCACTGAATTTCATTGGTTCACTTTTAAGCATTTCACAGTTTGTTTAAAGCGTTTTCATTTCAATATTTCCTCCGTTTCCTCCTGTTAAGGGTCATTGTTCAAAGGGTAGAAAGCCCCAGACCAGGAATCAAACCCTGCTGCCCTACTAATACTGTTGTGTCACATCCACTCCCCTCAGTCACATGAGTATTATTGTACCAACGAGCTGAACCTAACAACTTGTTTTTGACGTCTGAGAAATGTTGTTCTGACTGACTCCCAAAAAGTTCACTCTTGATTTATGTAGTAGTCCATGTTTTCAGTGATGTACTCGCAGTTGTTGTTGTTGAGAATTACTATTTCAGCATTTCTTATCTGGGGCAACGCAACAAACTCCACCGGCTCTTTGGGCGCTCCCAATTATTCCCGTTTGCTCTGAGGTTTAGCGAGTCCTTTCTGAACATTGGGCACGTGCAGTAGATGTACTCGGATGCACTTTTCAGAATTTCCCTGCGGCCTCTTTTTTTTTTAAAATGACTCACACCTACTCTTACAAGTTGGATTAATTACAGTTTTCATCCAAACACGGATCGTGTTCCTTCAATTATACAGTTAAATTGTTAAAGCTTTTAAAGTGATCAAGGAGCTTTATCCGACTGAGTTTAAATAACCGTACGGAAGCTGTGAATGTGCCAACGGCCCATTAGGAACACTTTAGGCCGTATTGTGAAATGTGGCACTGTGATGCTTCAGCGAGCAAATGAACAAACTGCATATTTTCCACAGACGCATTAAGACACGTGAACATTAGTCTTAAACATGAGGGCAGCGGTGTTGAGATGCTGTCTTCACGATGTGAGAGCAGCAGCTGGACCCACGACAACACACACTCTGGTGCCTTCTTCTGCCACCACCGAAATGCCATTATTATGATGAATTTTCTTTAAGCATCTTTTTTTTTGGATGATGCTGGGATTGGTTGACACTTTTAGTTTACTTGTATTTGTCACAACGACAAACACAGATATTCTGTTCTATTCTACTCTGTGCTATGATGGATGGTGTCAGGAGTACCCACTGGAATTGGTTTCCAGTGATGCGTCCCTGTCCGTGTGAACGTGTGATTCCTTCCATTGGTGAGGTGCGATGTCCATAAAAAGTGAAGAATCTTAAATTGTCTCAAGCTGAAGGTGAAGGTGAAGACATACTGTTGCATCGTAAGCTGCTTCTGAGCGCTCCTTGGTTGGTGCAGTCATTATCGACTGATCTGATCATCTCATTTATGACGTAAAACCCATCAGAGACTGTGATCGGTGAGCGGTTGTTTGACATTCGGAGACAGCCGCGGGCGTCAAAGGATGAATGTGTCCTCTGAAGAAAAGACAGGGTTAGAAGAGAGAGAGAGGAAAATAAGTTTCAAGTCGCAGAGACCTTTGTCCTGCCCATCAAAGATTTCAAAAGCATGTTTAGCGTGACCTTCATGCAGCATGTCAAAGAGTGACATGGGCTCAGAATGTCACCTTTTAATCTGTCGTACCACACTGCAGACACATCTTTCGTTGTGTTTGTCCTCGTTATGTTGCACTGAGGGGAACATTCTTTAAGACAGCCCGACCTCGCTAGGTTGATTACTTTACAGGTTCCCACTTTATCACCTTGCCCTCAAATTCAGCATCGCCTTCCAGCATCCGTCTGTGCTCCATCTCTCAGGTTTTGGCTCCCTGAGACCTGCTGTGTGTCTAAGAATAGACAGCTAGATCAATAACTGATGACTGAGGAAAGGATGACAGGAGCTGGGAGAGGAAATGAAAGGAAAGGGAAGGCACGCTGAAAAAGTGTGAAGTGTGACATGAGTTTCAGGGTGCGTGTCGGAGGAAATGTGTGTATTTGTGTGTGGTGAAGGGCCTACGTGTGAGTCTTCCCATCTCTGTCCGCTTCTGCCTCTGTATGTGCGCATACATCGCCTTGTCTCACCGTGCACACGTGTTGTGTGTGTTCGCTCTGGTGTTTTGTGAGATGCATGTGTGTGATGTGTGTGAGCGTGTGCAGTCTGCCCTCCACGCTGGGCCATCTGCTGTAGGTGATAACAAACACATTAGGCTGCAGACTGAAGCAAAACAAGCAGGCCGACTTACAGCGGCTGGCTGGGGATCACAAGTGGAAGTTAGGACTGCTTTAACAACCGATCTGTATACTTCCCGAGCTCCAGCGCACACGTCTTCGCCTTAAATAAATGCACCATTTGGATTCCTACTTTCACATTGAAAGAGCCCGATAACGTCACACCCAAAGACATTCTCGTTCAGTCCTCTGCGTGCCCCATGTCCTATCTACCAGATAGTATGGTATGGTATTTGTTTTTGGATAGGACAGAGGAAAGTGACGAGCAGAGCTCACACCACGGACACTGACAAGAAAGAGTAGATTAACACTCATCAGATGATCTGTCTCTTTCCTGGACCTGACAAAATGTCAACCACACCAATTGGCCATTGTGAAACTATGGTAACATTTCTGAAAGGTGTTTTTCAGAATTTATTCATCGTCACCATTTATAGTGTCAAATTACAACACACTCACAGTCGCCGTATTAGAATCGACTCCCTTACAAATGAGATTGATCACCAGTGTTGTTCTGGGCCGTTCAGCCCCCTCAACCGGCCTCCTAATGTTTCCTGGCTTTAATGTCTACA
This sequence comes from Aeoliscus strigatus, assembly GCA_901007665.1. Lineage (NCBI taxonomy): Eukaryota > Metazoa > Chordata > Actinopteri > Syngnathiformes > Centriscidae > Aeoliscus > Aeoliscus strigatus. The sequence continues at coordinate 23,606 of CAAKHB010006011.1, read as the reverse complement.
TCGAAACGTGAGCGTCTTACATTGATACTAATGACTTAGACGTACTTTAAAACCTGCCACATCAGCGTTAAATGTCAAACTGGACGTAAAGGATCTTAACAGATTCGTGTTCAGATTAGTGTATGTAGTTAGCAGCTGAGTTGCCATAAAACATGTTTGCTCTCCCTCATAAGTAGGCGCCATGTTTATGCCCATGTTTTCTGGCTGCCAACGAATGCAGTATCTTAAGCTTTACGAGTGTGGACAAACGCTTTGCTGCAAGGCAAACTCCCCCTTCTGCAAGCCACGAAACAACAAAGGGAGAGCTGAGTTTTTCCAAAAAAAAGACAGACTTTTGCTGGAGTTGCAGCATCCTGCATTGAAAGCTGCACAGACATCAGCAAAGGGAGACCCAAATCAGCAGCTGAGACAAAGAATGAGAACATATTCACCACATTCACCATGTCACCAAGCGAAATGATTCACGGAATGAGGTATTCATAGCTCTTCATCCAATGTGTTCACTGTGTGTGATGAAGGATCCGTTTATTTCTTGGTATCTGTACAAAAACAATGACACACAACATTTGGGAAGGAATGTCAAATCAGAGGGATCCTCAGATCTCAAACTTCAACTGAATGACTAGTCATCGCGTCAAAAAATGCATAATTCACCACCATTAGTGACTTCACGAGTTAGCGTGATAATCCTGTGCAGACTCATGAAAAAAAAGCACACACACATCCCAGAGAGTCTTTGGCTCGGATGAGCAGCACGAAGGCGCTAATGTCGCTCACACCTTCCTGCAGATAGGTGCACAGAAATAACCGAGCACCGACGTGGAGTTGGAGACCGATGTTCTGCTGGGAGACTGAAATCAAAGCTCAGGTCTTCTAAAGGAGGATGGATAGATGAAAGTCCACCGCTCTGACTAGATGTTGGTATCAAAATGTTCACTGTGGGTGGACATGAAAGTGTTCAGTCGAGTGCTGCCATTATCGGTATGTGCAGGGCTGGATGCCTGAAAAGATATCAGACACCTCCGAGTGTTTACAAAGATTACAGCCCCTGCGGGTTGATGAAGCAGAGGTCTACTGAATCGTGTGGGGCACCTCTGAGTAGTGGGGGACATAAACTGGCAGACAAAAGCTTTATCTGAGCGGAGGGACACGTGATATTTCACTTCACTCTACAAGAGACAAAGGGGTTGTGAAGACATGATCAGCATGAAATAATGTTGGTGGACAGGCAGACGTGGGGCAACCTCTGACCCAATGTTGTCATGAGATGGAAATGCAGTATCTATCTATTTATCCATCTTGTATTCTGTCTGTGTGTGTGTTGAATGATCCTCCTGCTCTACATCCTTTTTATTGGATTTATCGTCAGTTCTGCTTCTTGACTCGTGCGAGGTTTGACACGTTCTCCGTCTACCCCTCTTCTCTTCGCAAGAGCACAAAAGAAAACGACAGAGAGCAGCGACGCCGGACCCCAATCGCCCGACCCCAATCGTAGACGCTTGAGGACGGAGCGACCTGGTCACTTGGGACGGTTATCAGAGCGTGAGGAGGGCTGATGTCTGCAGGTGTAGCGACAGACCACTGCTACTGTCGTCTCTCTCATTAGCCACCCTCCCCCACTTGCTATTATATCCCCATCACTTGTCAGCATGCTGTCAGCTGCTTGCTCAACTGTAGACCAAGGACCAGCCCGGGGACCGGAGGGATGTCAGGGTCCGAAGGAAAGAGAGAGAGAGACAAAAGAGAGAATGGCTGAAAGGTTTTAGGTTTTATATCTGAAGCAAGACACTTCTCCCCGCTCCTGTAAACATCCTCGTCCAGTCCTGTCAAATCAGCCGATGTATGTCGGCAGAGACACAGAGGGAGGGGGAGGTAGAGTGACAGTGAGGCAGCAGCCTGGTGTCCTGCCGGGGAAACGGCCGGGTCCAATTCACCAGTGACACATGAGACACGCGTCAGGCCGGCGTGTTGCCTCTGTTCTATCTGTGTCTGTTTACAGGGACTGAGTACACAAGCATCGGTCCTGTGAGCTGGTGAAGAAGGATGAGAGGAGCTGCAGCAAACGGCAGCAGGGAGACTTATCAGGGGCTGTTTTATTTGGCTATTTCATTATTCGGTTGTTTTGTAAATAAAAAGCAGGTGACTCGTTGACACGTTCTGTCACATCAGCTGCACACATCAGCATTTTGTTCTGACAGGAATCAAATGGCTCTGTCTTGAGCCTCCATTTTACACTTCACCGCCATATAAGGAGAATCTGGAAAAAGGAACAAGAAGTTTACTAATTGAAACGTATCGTTAGTGTCTGTACTCACAATTAACTAAATGCACATGACAGTTCATAGATTTTCAGTGGGTGACCAGTGCCAGTGACCAAATCCTCACTGTCTGTGTCATTTGTTCCTCCAAAGGATACATACACTTAAAACATTTTTGTTTTTCTATAAAATATATTTCTATAAGACTGAACGCACGATAACGGAACAGATGTATATTTTAAAAAGCCATTCTGCTGGTTTCTTATTGTTAACTGGCACACCAAGGGGGGCTGTGAAAGTAGTAGTAGTAGTAGTAGTCGTAGAGATGAATGACGTCAACTCATGGCAGAACAAAAATATTTTATTGACGAAAATGTGTGCAGAGGCGCTATGATCGGTATCCGTCAGCGTACAAACAATCATTTGTACCAGCGACAAAAACAATACAAGAGGGGAACGTATCAAAACCAAATGATCAAATGAACGTTGGGTTAAAAGGAAGTCGTGTCACATCTGATAAATGCTGAATCGACTGACCTGATATTTCTTGGCGGTGGCTTCAAAAGCATCACACTGATTCATTTATTATTGCCATGTGATTAATTATGAAATTTGTTTCCACATCCTCATTCTGCTCTTTCTGTCACTGTCTGCTTTTATTTGATCCAAGTTTTATGAACTGTCTGATCGCGCTGATTTTTCGCATTAGCCATGTTTTTCAAACCGTCGGGGGAAGAAGTGCAGCGTCGTCATTTCAAAGCGTACACACACACACACACACACACACACAGAATGGATTGAGGATGACATGGTGGCAGAGAAAACAACAACAACAGCAGCAGTTATCAGATTGTTTCACTGATTCTCGTCTTCATTTCAAACAACTAAATGAGACCAGTCTGTTTTATTCTCACCTCCTTTTCTCACTGAGCAATGCTGCTTTTTCTCCAGCACCCAATTCATGTTCATGTGCTCTCTCACTCTGCTGTGATGATCCCTGGGAACGGTAGGAAATAGAAGGCAAAAATAGAAGTACACCAACGCATCGTCATACGGCGCACACACACACACACACACACACACACACACACACAGCGATGACACATAACGCTGCAACACACAGATCCACGGGTGGAGTTTTCAGTGACTAGAGAGGTTTAGCTCAGGTGAAGTTTTGTGGAGGAGAGGGATTCAGGACAGGATTGACGTTTGGTGTCAGTTCTGAAGGTGAACGTCCTTGTGATTTCCTGGATGTTGTCGAGGAGACAGATCAGTGCAGCGACAGAGGGATTATCACCTGATCACACCTTGTATATCTCCAGACAGGCTCTGCTGCAGAACCGTCATGTCTCCCTGCCCCGAGCTTATTGCGTGATGTGTTTATTACCTGCTCTCCGTACTCCGACCCCGGAGGACACCAGTGCTTAAAAATAATGCATTTTTCTTCCAGTTCACTCAGATGTGCTCACATCGCAGCCACACGCTCACCTGCAGCTGGATGCATTTCTTGTCTGTGAGCAGATGTTTGAACAGACATCGGCCTGTTCGGGAGATTCTGACACTTTCTTGTACTTGAAGGGCTCAGAAGCAGTCAACAGACTGAAGTCACGTGACTGAATTTGTGTTCAATTTCTTTGAGATGACTCTTTGAAATGTGGTCTACGGCAGATTTAAATGAACTTGTATCAATATTTTTAGTACAAACCATTTCTTTGGAAGAACCTGCTGCTGTAGTTAGCATTTGTTTACTTTTTAGCACAATTACACCCAGCAGTCACTTCACTCATGCAGTTCAATTTCCGTCTTTAGCAATAAAGGGTTTTAACTGGTTAACGTTCCATTCTCTGCTGCTGCTTATTTGATGAGTTTATTCTGTTGTAGACTGAAGTACTGAAACGTGACGGACGTACTGTTGTTCTACCACTACTACCACTACTACTACTACCAGTGTTGCATGTTTCACCAACATTTCACCAACATTTCACCACCTCAGCCAAATGAAAACAGCTGCTTTCTTGTTTTTTGTCCGGCAGCAGAGAATTGTTAAAAACAAGCAAACAAACAAACAAACATGCAGGTAAATATGCTGTTGTCTCAACTGTCTTGCCGTTCTTTGTGTGCTACCTATATTTACCAGCCAAAGGTGCTGCTACTTGATCTGTTTTGATAAGAATATGAACGTTGTCATGGGTTGAGGATGCGTCTGTTGCCCAGGGCTGTACAACATTGCAGTGCGTGCTGGTGTATCACAGACTTTGGTCAACAAATGTTTATGTTGAGTTTCACAGTGCTGCTCACTTTACTCCTTCAGTTTATCAGGTCTGATCTTCAAACACACATGGAATGTTTCAACCCGCCCTGCGTCAACAAGGACAACGTAATCATTTGTAATCATATTTTTAATTTAACTTATTCGTTAAAATGTGTTTGTGGGTCGTTGGATATAATTTCCCCCTGTAAACGCTACAGCAGCTCAGACCACTGCTGGAATTCCAAGGTAACTGTTCATCCATGTTCACGAGAGGTGCTGCAACATTCTCGGAGCTGCCTTTGCACATACAGCGAAGGAAAAGAAAGCTTCTATGTGCTGTGACAGAGTACAACGTTCTATATAGGTCTACCTGTCGTTTCTTCTATTTTTCCATCGCGTGACGCTCGACTCGGAGAAGATCAGCCTTCACTCTCCATTAAAAGTGAACGCAGATACACAACCACCCACAGACGCGCTGGATACCAGAGGCATAGAGCCCCCTTTTGAAACAAAGGCTACATCCGCTTTATGCTGATACGGATGATGAATTTGTAGCCCGCAGCAGCTGTCCTACACTGATGTGGATCAAGTTCTTGTAGCTGCAGAACGAAAGGAGTCCACCTCTTCACTGATAAGAGGGATCTGATCACCACATCACATCCGCCTGCTGCCTCGGGCGTCTCTGGGGTCTCCACCACAGGTAGATGAACCCCATATCCATGTATAATATCCCTACTGTTGCAGGAAAACAACCAAGTGGTCCGGTGGGTTGATATTTGGGTGCAGGCTGTCCGTCAGCTCCTCTATCAGCGGTGCAATATCACGTATGAACACTTTCTGCTGCATTCCGTTGCCTCTGCCTGTTGAGGTATCGCTGTTTCAGGAGAGATGAATTATGAATGCTGCTCAAACGCAGTGTGGTGCTTCTCGGCGGCACTCACGCAGCATGCAACACTTAAGGAAAGACATCCGATCACATCACTGGAACACTTTGCTGCTCGTGTGGAAAACGGGACAAACTCTTGGAGGGGAGAGGGCACGCGCCGGACGGTCTGTGCTGCCGTTCGTTCCTGCTGGACCCACACAAACCCCACGGACGCCCCGGTGTTTACCCCGCATACCTCCACACCCCCAACTAAGTTCCGTCCTCTCACTCCTGAATGTCACACTGGGCTGAAGCAGCGGATGAAGAAGGAGACCACAAGACTCACCTGTATGTACCGCAAGGTATCCTCAGTCCTGGCTTTGTCTGAATCGTACAGCGGGAAACTTCAGTCTCACCAGTGCTGGATGGATAAACCCTCCCTTCCCTCTGTGGACCCCCTCCTCTTTCTCTCCCAGTCGTCTCCCTCCCTCCCTCTCTCTCTCTCTCCTTGCTCTTTTTCTCTTCGCTCCTTGTTTTTTCTATTCCATCTGTCCCTCTCTCCCTCTTCAGCCTGCTGTTGCAGATATCTTTTCAGCTGTATTCACATACCTGAATACCTGCCCCCCCCCCTCACACACACACACGGCTGTGATCTGATAAGGAGGTTTTAGAGGTGCAATGCGTACCACTGCAGTGAAACTGCTGGTGAGATGCTCTCAGATAGCTTAGATGTGTGTGTGTGTGAGTGTGTGTGTGTGCGCGCGCAGATAAATAGGAGGGGAGGAGCAGCCGTACCATAATAGCCATTGTGCACTGCTATGAGGTGACAGCGCTGCCAACTTCCTCCCTCCTGCCCGTTGTAGGGAGTCATTATCTCACCTCTGGGAGGGTGGTGCAGCAGCGAGGGAAGAGAGAGAAAACATGTAATGCTCTCAAATTGAAATTCATCCCACCCCCTTCTCCCTTTATAATCTCATTCAAATTCTGCAGTCTGTTGCTCGCTCATATTTAAATGAGCACTTGGCTAAACTGCACCCACTACTTGTGCTTTGCCTGGCCAGCGCTGGCGGTCTGCCACACTCTGTTGCATCTGAGCATCTTGGAAGCTTTGTGGCAAGCTGGCAGGAGGGGGGGGGGCTTGTGTTGGCCAACGCACAAAAATAAAATTGAAAGGAGTGTGTGCTGGCAGCGTGTATGAGTGTATGAACGTGAGTGTGTTCTATGCGTGTGTGACTGTTTGATTGAGTTTGTTGTTTTACTGAATACAAGTGTCAACCACCAAAATCATGAAGAGAACAATTCTGTTCTGTCATGATAACGTCTCATGTGAAGCTGAAAGACTTTTCTCTGTGTTCAAACTATGATGAACTCAATCGCTCACATGGAACAACTCGCATCCCAGTTTTGCCTCTGGACTGAGTAAAAGTAGCTACTGACCATAGCTTGTTGTTGTTTATTTCATGTATTTTGATTATTTGGCCAATAATTTCAGTTCATAAGCACATAACATGTAAAGAAAATGTAACAATTGACCTTCATGCTAAATAAATAAGTTGTCTCTATCCATTAATGGTTGTTGTGTTATTGGTATTACACATGCGCATGTAACGAGTCCCTCTGTTAATCTTTCCAGATGGGATGTCACAAACAAGAGCTCGAGTCGCCATTGTCTGGTTTGTCATCTGATACTGAACCTGGATATTTCCCGGCAACCACACGTAACCAAAAAATTATTTTCAGCAAAGGTATTTGTATATAACAATACAAACTGACACTAACATTCACTGATTCCCCATCCTCTGGGCATTTCTTTCATACAAAAAAAAGTCCTTTATTGTCCAAACAAGTCATATAATTCCAACAAATGATTAAAAAAATCGTCTTTTGCAGTGCATGGCCAAAATGGGTAAAATAATTATTTTTGAGGTGGATTGGGGGGTAAGGCTTGTCCTCAAACACTCTTCTCTTCTCTCCACACCAAGTGTTTTCTCTCCTCGGCTCTTTCCACTTCCTGTATTTCCCCCGCCCCTTCCTGCACACACATACACATACTCAAGCTACCTGTCTTACATGTGGATTTTCACATTGTGCCACTTACCCACAAATATGAATTAAAACCCATCCTGAACAACATTACCAGCCAATGTCCAGCCCTCACGTGGCACTGTCACAGGCACATGGACAAATTCAAGGACGTGTACGGCACACAGCAAACACATGAGAGGCGATGTCGATCTAATCAAATGTAAGTTCAAAACAACATTTGACAAGAAAGGAAGTGGGAATCAATAAATAAAAGCCAGGCAATACTTGTCCCCTCCGTCGTCTGTTCTATGCGTTGCCGTGTAAGAGGCATTGACCGCTGCATGAATAAAACATACTCAAGTAGGTCACACTTGGGTGACGTTAAAACGCGATCCATCCACACACACACGCTGGCCGTAAAGCCGTCCAGCGGTGTGCTGGCCGTCAACATTAAATCAATAAATCAACCATCTTAACCGCAGCCAAGACATAAGAAGGAAGCAGCAGCACCAAGTGAACACCTCCAGTTGATGTCGCCCTCAGGAATAAATACCAGCTCACCCAGATAGTAAAAGTGTGCTGCTGATGCTGATGTTCTCATCTTTATGTCACCTGTGTGTGTTCATCCGAGTCTCTTTTTCAAAATGGAAAATGAAAACCTTCAAAAACATGGAAGGTTTTGAAGAACCACTGGATGTCCTTGTCCTTTTGTCCTGCCCAGGTTACTGATGGGTTATGCGCAGCTTATCTCTCACTGACACAAAGGGACACAAAATAAAAGGAACAACTGAATGATACTGACATGGCTGTATTCACTGCGGATGTTTGTTAAGAGGATATTCAAAGGTGCCGGTAGTTTTTATTCAGTATCCATTGTTTTTTAATTCCTGTCTGCAGCTGTGACCAGACAAATTCAACAACAGAAAATAAACAGCTTGAGGCTGGATACTGACCTTTATGACATGAACATTAAACACTAATTTAAATATCTATGTATATAATATAATATAATATAATATAATATAATATAATATAATATAATATAATATAATATAATATAATATAATATAATATAATATAATATATTTTCCTAATTCCAGGCCCGCACTGACGTGAATTCAAACATATGAAACAGATCTGTTCTGTCAGTTTATGCAGAAATGAGGCTGACCTACTGTGTGGATCGACCATCCTAGAGACACACTACATGTTTACGGTGTTGTCAGCAGGAGTCCAGAAAACGACGGCAACCGCCATCCTATTTTCACGTTGACCTTGGCAGAGGAATGCGCCCAACAGAGCGAATTGCTGTGAATAATTAGAAACTGGAGGGGGGACTGGATCTTCTCACCTCGTGAACATCATTTATTTTGCCGTCTGCTAACATCAGCAGGTGTCCGTCGTCAGCGGTCAGAACCCCGTCAGGTCATGATTCACCAAGCTATCAATTAGGATGGCAAATTCACCCTTTGTTCTCTTTTAGCCCTATCGAAGACCGTTCATGGTCATCCAATGATCGTCTTCACCACTTCAGGAAGAGCCAGCTAACCTAGAGCTGTTGTAAATAGAAACTGTGCGAGAGAGATTGTGTTTTTGTTGCTGGTGGTGAATCAATGTCAGAGTTGTCTTCACTGGCATTAATTAGTGGGAAAGGCATCTGCTGCAAATGCATCTGCGGGTTCACACACAGACCTTTGAAAACATCAACCCTGGTAACGCATTGTGAGCAGCAGTGGAAAAAGAGATCGGAATGCTCAAAAATCCCCTCACGCCCTGTTATAATTAGGACTTTCCCTCCGATGGAGGGTGACTGGTGTAGGCGGCTCCAGGCATCTGTGTTTATAACAAAGTACTGTCTCATCTGCACGAAAGGAAAAACAGCTATGAGTCGGCAATGTGACTTTTCATCCTTCCTTATATTTTTGTTTTCTTACTGCTCCATGCTGACAGATGAAGGGCGGATGGTCCGCCTCATTTTCAGCAGCATAAAAAGACAAATGGTTGAATTCTATGGCAAAGATAATTAAAGGTCTATGTTGGCAGGTCTGGGTCAGAGGTTGTGTGGGGATCACATGATGAAAATGAATGCGGTGCAGTTAGTGCAGTATTTCATGAAAACATCATATATCAGTGACAGAGACATTAGAAAAGAGAGGAAGGTGTAAAACATAAATAAAACTCTGTAGGGTGATGATGGTGACGTCAAAAACAACATCTTTAAATTGGTTTAAAAAAACTGTAGTTTTGGAATGTATGAAATAAGGACTTTTTAACAAATTTAAGGTGGAGCTGGAGAAAATGCATGTAAGTGAAATGGAGATCCTTAGTTTCCTTTAGTGAATAGACAGAATTGTAAGTATAGTTGAACACGGGTGCATAAAGAAAAGACACGGTGTCAGTGAATGGTTTTCTCTCAGTAGATGCAGTCTGGAGGTTGGAAATTATAAACTGAGTTAAACGATGGACTGAAGCAGAACAAATAACTGAGTGACATGTGACCTCTTTACCTGTGATCTCCTCCCTCCTGTGCAACAGCAAAAGAGTCCCTGGGGAAACAAGCAGCTCTTTTATTCCCCTGGGAGGTTCCATTCATTGTGGCAGAGGTGGCGAGAACAGTGTGATAAAGAGTTGAACTGAATGGGGACGGGACTGACTTTGAGACGGATTAGTATCATACTTTGGGTTTTGTTTTTGGTTCCGCCGGAGGGTGGTGGGGGGGTATATAAGGCCAAGCTTTCCTCAGCAAGGGCCTCTTTGTTTGATTCTGCACTGCGACGTCTTGGAGATGGTGACGATTTAGTATCGTAGACAAATAAAAACCCATAATAGATAATGGGATTGTTCAGCATCTCTTGCCTCTGCCGCTTCAGACGAACTGCACCACTCGTTGGTGCATACTAACAGTAACATTCATGTAAAGTGTTGATAGAACTCTGTGTGTGTGTGTGTGTGTGTGTGTGTGTGTCAGCCTGGACTTGGTCTTCTTTGGAAACATGTGCAAATGTGGGCTGATCCTCAGCGTCAGTGATGTCAGAGGCTGGTTTCATTAAAGAGATGTTGATTTCCCTCTTGTTAATTATTCATTACAGCGATCCACAAGTGCTCAGCGTCAGACCAAAGAATGAATCTTCCATGGAGGGGAGTGATGCCTTCCGCTTCCCTGAGTTCAAATATTTGAATATCGTTATGTTAGCACAAGTCGCGTTAAGCTGTTTTGAATTATTCATGAATGGATAAGCTACATCTGAATTTTGGACTTGGTCACGTTTCAGCCATCTCCAAACACAGATGTTTGTCAGACGTGAGTCGTCCCTCATTCATATCAAACGCTTTGATTCCAACCAGCTGCAACACAGACATCAGTTCCTTGAGAAAGAAAGAAAGATCTCAGGTCAATATTCTGTTTACGGGGTAAAAAAAAAAAAGATGTCAGCATGCTACTTTCCACCCAAAGCATGATGTGTTGATGGAGTTTTGCTGGGTTTGAGCATGTCATTATTAACATCAAGGGCTGAGGAGAGTGCTGCTTTAGGTTGCAAGGGGCTCTGTCACTGAGGGCTGCCCTACTTTCACCATTAGGTTGGCTTTCATTGAGCAGGCTGCCAACCTAAATATAGCTGCTCTGTGGGCTCAATTACAGCACAGAGAGAACAAAACCATCGCTTGTTGTTGCTGCTACTAAATGCAGAAGCTGTGATAGGAATCAAACCCAATATTTTCCCCATCTACAATGTCCTTAGGGAGAATAGTCCACTTATTCACTTTGACTAGACCAGTGACGCGAATTCAAGTTTAGAATGTCAAACAATGAGGGTTAAGTATCAGTCATGGACAAGTGTTTTATTGTTCACACTCCAAACCAACAGGGGGCAGCATACCACCAGAGTGTCCTCACCTGTTGTGAGAGATCAGCTGCTGGGTGGAAATCTCACCTTTCAGGGAACAATTGAGGGGAGAGATGTGGACGACATCACTCCCCTCAGGGAACAATTTTGTTAATGATTATGCTTTTTATTACAGTAAAAAACACATAAAGGTACAGGACTACAGGTCAGTAATACCTACTGCATACTCCTGTGATTAGAAAAAGTCCTACCTATTAAAAATGGGAGACGCAGCTCTGCTAGTGTGTCGGACTTCTTCAATGTGACTTTGATTTTCTTCGCCTCGGTGCAGCTGAGAGCTGCGAGTTCCCTCAGAGGGACGGGGGCTTTGCACTCTTTGTCATAATCCGGTTATGTTGACGGCGTTTCCGCTGCATACACCTGGTCTCCTTGTCCTCCTTTTGTCATTAGAAGCGTGTTGGCATGTTCCTCGTAGGGAGTGGCGTCAGTTTCAGTACCCTGTGGGGTCATGGTATCCAACGGCAGCAGGTGTCATTCATGTCTCAGGGAGGACACGACTGTCTCCGTCTGTCTCTCTGCCCTACGGCCTTCACTGCTCAGCTGATTCCAGTCTCCTCCATCTAAAAGCAATTTCTCTGCTTCACTATCACCTCACCTCCGCCTCCTCTTCCACCCTGTTCGCGTTCTCCTTGAAAATCCTTTACGTTCCCCTCTTTGTTTTCATCTTTCAGTTTCTTGCTTCTGATTTGCTTGGTGATATTTCCCTGGGGGTCCCTGTCAGCATGTCGTGCTGATGCAGCCGTTGGCCACTTTTTCAAGGCATTGTGCAGCGTTAGATGCTATTCGTTGGCCTGATGGTGGACTTTATAACGCGATAATAAGTAACCAAAGTATTCATTTGGTCTTCTGTAACTGGACGCAGGGCGACACAGTGGTGAAAAGCATGCTGAGATTCATTGGTCACTCTAAATAGCGCGTCGGTGTGAGTGTGTGTGTGTGTGTGAATGGTTGTCTGTCCTTCATCCGTCGACAGCTGGGATCAGCTCCGTAAACGGAGGATGAGTTAATCTGAGCACTACCGAGTACGACAGAGCTGCAGAAGTAGCAGATGTATTCATGCTGGTATTTCCTGATATTTGTCCTTTTACAAAATGTGTCACCTGGAGTGAACGTTTCGGGACACATAACGTTTCAAATATCTGTTTATTCATAGATGACAAAGCAGAGGTTTGTGTGTTTCTGTGCCGTGTGAGAACGCCAGAGGGATTCATCACCATCGGTTTGACATACGACATCTTAAAGGAGCTGCTATGTGCAAAGGAACATACAGATCTACAACCACTTTACAATTCTCCTCTGAAGTCATATATGAAACATGAAAATAGATGTTTAGTCCCTTGTGTGGAAAATATGGCCCCAAACCTATTTACAAATGTGCAAACGTCCCCACAGGCCGTGTAAATGACTGTCTGAACGATTACAAGTGCTAATGAACCCGCTGTTCTCAGAGGAACAGCAAGGTATTTTCCAAGCTGAGACTTGGCAAAAGCAGATATAGTTTTTTTTTTGTTTTTTTTTTTGGATTGCGCAGTAAGCTTTGTGACACACTGCTGCCCTGCTCTTCCGCGTCCTGCCCCGTCACTTTGATCAGAAGTGACGGGAGCATCTGAAGCTGCTGAGCCTGGACCGGCGAGTATCGACTGGCCGGTCACACACGAAAGCACTTCTCCAGAGCCGTAGTTCTCGTTAGCACCTGCTGCTATTTTTGTTTTAACTCCAGTGGATTGCTGAACTGGGCACGGTTGATATTCCCCTAAAACAGCCTGTACATCATCAGTCCATTGGAGCTGCTTGATGTTCTTCTGTTTTTGATTTCTTAAGAATAATGGGGCATGTGTCACATCGATTTATGAATTCTATCAAGGAGTTCTCAGTGACTTGTTGTAGTCACATTCTGTTGGTTTATCTGGAATGGAAAGAAACCCGTGGAGCCGGCTGTGTGTGGACGGGGAGTGTCGTCCATTTGACTGTGTATGAAAACATGACCTTGTCTGCACTGCTCAGCGAGGTGACATTTTATGTGATCGTGTGCCAGATATCATTACCTGACTCACTCATGAGGTCTGAAACAACACTCCTGATGACATCTGAGTGTTAACTATTGAGATAAATGACGCGATATATGTCTGAAGGAGTGTCAGGTGACGTCTGTTGCAAAAAAAAAAGACCATGCTGAATGTAAGTGCTGACTTTTGAAACCTTCTCATGTGCTCGGCTTCTTCAGAAAGGAGGAGAGAACCAAAACGGGCAGTTCTGTCCCTCTCCTCACCTGGGTGTCCAGAACATATGGCTGCTTATCAAATGGCACGAGTACAAAGTCCATCATGTTTCTCGGTGCAACGTTTTCTGGAATCAGGTCACAGCGGATGACAGAGATTCTCCAGCCCTCTTTTTATGATGTGACCATCCCCACAATTGTCTGCTATTTTCACTTGAGGCAACTCTGGGAGGAAAATCGATATTCTATTTTCAATTCTATATTCAATATTTAATCACGCAACAACAATCTTTCAACAATACACACACAAAACAAAACACCAGCCCTTCTCCAGATGTTTGTGAGTAGATGCTCGGCAGAGGTCTGTGCTCTGTACACACACCAAACTGATCACTGATTGCTGCTCTTTTTGAAAACCTTATGTACCTGTAACACGATGCCCCTAAATAGGGTTGTGGGCATGATTGAGTCTGTGTGTGTGTTTTATTTTTGCAGCATCATTGCAGGCCAACAGTTTAACCAGATATGAGATAGAGCACTTAGCGCTGCACATATCAGCAGAAAGCCTGCGGGTGGATCTCCTTGTTCCTCTGAGTCCAATTACAGAGGGTGAGCAGTGAGAACAGACCGGTTGTGCTGCAAATTAAGCTTCAGATCCAACTACCTCCTCCGGTTTTCACTCTGATACACATTACCATGACTTGTTTGAATTCATACTGTTCTAAATGTTTTATTTAATCGGAGGAGGGGGGGGGTGG
>CAAKHB010006010.1:0-12521 GCA_901007665.1 Aeoliscus strigatus | reverse complement strand
CTATAATTATTTGATCAAACATTTACATTTCTATTATACATTCTATTGTATTATATATTATTTACTTTTTAATTTTTTCACCTTTTTACATTTTTCCATTCATTTCTGAAATTTCTAAATGAACTTAAATTCTATGTTGTTGTATCAAAAAATATTCTTCTCTCTGCATCACGTGTTTGTTCTGCGACCATCCAGTGCAGTTTATCGGGTAAAATTTGAGTTTGACCCAACTGAGATCAATGAACTGTAGATCAGTGAGAAACTTCTAGAAGGTGTTAAAATCAGCGTTCATCTCCGTCATTCAGCGCTTTCAGATTTCTAAGGGGAGTCTGTTGCGTTTCAGCACTTCTGGAAGCGTCACAGAACGGATCGGTGTGTCTCTCGTTTCGATTTGCTCTTGTTTGTGTCTCAGGTACAGAGACGCTACTTCCTGTTGTAGGGATGTGTGAGCGCTTGTGGTTTGGGTCCCACTTGAAGACGGCCAGTTTTTGTGTGCGGATCTTTGAAGATATAAATCAGTGCAGCAGAACGTAGAACTTTGAAGCAGATGAGGGAGGAGTGGAACGTCTGCTGCGCAGCTGACGAAGCTGACGAAGCTATCGGCCGAGGAACTGAAATAACCTGCAGACACAATGTGCAGGTGACACCTCATGTTGTTTTTTTAGGTGTGGGCCAGAAAACATTCTAATCAGTTTAAAATGGACTTTTAAAGGTTCCAGAGCCACATTTTATAATAAACTTGTGATTGATAAAGACCGTTTGCACACGCGTTCACCTGTTAGGACTGCCAGCAGCATTCTGAATGTTTGGTCGTCATTGTGAGCTCTTAAAATTCCTTCTCGCATGTGTTCCATAAGATTGCCTGTGTATAAAAGCTGAATAGACGTATAGAAGCCTTCTTCTAGAAGCTTCTATGTTGTTCACTGCAGATGTTGCTTTGATATCAGATTTGATTGAGGACAAATGTATCAACAGATTTAAATCATTTCAAACCACCGGATCGGGATTTCGTGTGATTTTTGCTGTTCAGACTTCATGAAACATCTAAATACAATCTGGATATGGGGGGGGGGGGGTTCACACCTGTGTCTCCCTGGACATTGATTGGCTGTAAGGAGGCATGTGACGTAGTCACAGCACCAGTGCGCTCAAATTAGCTAGTTAGCGCTGTTAGCACTTAGCAAAGAAGGCTAACGAATGAACACATGGTGACAACGACGCTGTTATGAGTTTACTACCAGCAGCAGCAACGTCACAGACAATATGGAGCCTCGTTGGGTTATCTGGGATTGGATCAATGTCCTGGTCATGAGGACGTTTTATTGTCACTGACAGGAAAGGAGAAGACAGCTGCTGGCTATGCTGAGGAGCATGTAGGTTTCTTTGTTCCAGATCATGGTCCGGGGAGCTTTCACATTTGCAAATTTGGTTCATATCAAATGTAAAAGTCCAAAGGTCTGGCCCAAACATGTGAGGGTGTATGTCCATGTGTTCCTGGAGAGTCTGGGTCATTTCGTCCACGCTGACTCAGTAAGTCTCCAAATCGGTGACTGAACGGTGGTTCAGTTTGGTCCGGACTGAAACCACCTCTTCTGGTCGGTGGAGCTTTCACATCTGTAAATTTGGCTCAGATCAAATGTAAAAGTCCCACGGACCAAACAAGGCAGGTGTGAAAGCCCCCGTAACTGCATCTCATGTCGCCGATGCTCGTCTCGCCGTCCGTCCTGTCTCGGAGTTCCCAGCAGCGTGTCAGGTGGCAGGACGGCGATCTCTGGAGGTTTGTGATAACGATACGGTGCCGTGAACTCAGCGTCACCTGTCCGTCCGTGCTGCATTCCAGCGGCTGGAAACAGAGTGTCCTCTGTGCTGCGTCTCTGGGGAGGCCTATCGTTTTCCTCCTACCTGCCGGCGCTGACCCACACGTGGGCCGTGGAACAACAGCCTCTCTGTGCGATGGGCGGTGGAAAGGTGCCCAGTGTGTGCTTAAACCGGCTGCCGATGCCTCAGCCAATGTAACCTGTCGTTTTACCTTCTGATTCTCATGAACACAGGAATTTGACCTCACGTCGACTTTCTTTTCCCAAGAGACGGTGTGTAGTTTTACGTGTCAGCTTTGGTGTGGTGTGGTGTCAGGTGCAGCCACATGCACAAACGATATGTGAGGTAATTGGATAATGGAGAAACAATCATAAAATAAAAGCCGAAAACCCAAAGAAAAGTAAGAAGGAACAGGAAGGACGGGAGAAACGTGGAGAGGAGAGGCAAGAATCATTTAAAAAAAAAAAAAAATCAATTTGATTTTAACAGAACATGTCATTGTTTGTAGCTGTTTCACGCATTTTGAGACCATTCAGAAATTGATTATACATAAATATGTGTATTTTTAAATTCCTTCTTCTTCGCATCTTACTACTCCAGAGTATGCTAGCACAAATGTATCGTTGTTAAAGGGTTAAAGAGCCCTAACCCTAACCTAAGGAAACAGTGCCCCCGTCCTGGTCCATTTGTTCATCAGTGGGTGACAGCAGACGACGTCTGTAACAGCGTGTGACACTTCAGAGTCACATCAGGTCCCAGGAACTGCTTCACATTATGTCACCGATTAAACATCAACTTCCTGAGACGCCGCTCTGCACACAGCGCTCATACGCTGACGCTGCTGTGAAGGTATGTTAGTGACGCAAGCAGACTGTTGTTTGGATCGGGAAGAAGTCCAACGTCGAAGAACTACCCACCGTATCCACTAGCGTAGAACATTCCGTGTGCATTGAATGCAGTATTGTTGATATTTCGGCACATGCATGTGTGTGTGGGGGGGGTTGTGTGTGTTCCCTCTTTGATCGGTGTAACATCCAGAACCCCACAAAGTCTGTTCACAGCACGTCTGAGTGATGGACAGACTTCACAATGTGTTTGTTTTTTTTGCCGATGTTTGTGACTCGTCCTCTGTCCTGGTGTGTTTTCCACACGGGTTTGGTAATTACTCTGACATTGGAGCAAAAGTTGCACTGAGCTCCCCCCTCCCCCCTTTCAATCATGTTTTCATCATCAGGAGCCGTTTCTTCTTCGGGGCCGTAATAAATCCCCCCTGACACGCTGCATTTATTCTGAACACACACAGGAAGAGAGAGACCCCTCATGTCTTGTTCTCTTGCTCTGTCTGTAACAAGCTAAGGCAGATCTCAGAGGCAGGTTCACCCCGGCTGCTTCTGAAAGGGACACGTTTGCGCACTTAAACATTCCTCTGTGCCGGAATTTCATAGGTATTTGCACTGGAATGTGGTTTCCCAGTGGGCTATTGGGGAAACGTCGTGGGGATCATTTGACCATACGTTGTCTAATGAACGTGTACATCACTTCCTGTGTGCTCACACTGGGTTGTGGGTCTGTGCGCTTCGATAAAACAGATTTATTTCATCACGACACTGCGAGAAGCACAAATGACGGCGTGAATCGCTGACGATACATTCAAGCCATCAGAAAATGTGGAATGGTCAATGGCAGCCAAGTTCCTGTCATTACGGTAACGACTCATTGGCTTCTGGCAACTGAGCGCAGGAGATTACCGTAATGACAGCAACATGACTGTTCTCAACTTCCAGGAACCAATGGACGTTTTCTCCTCCTTCTAGCTCCTTCTTCACTCCAGGTAGAGGAACCCAGTGACACTTCACAGCTTTCAGGAAACGTTGGATGTTTTCTGCGCAAATAGTCACATAATTACGGTACTCCAAAGTTTTGTTTGTTTATATGATTTCATGTTGTCAAATATCGATTGAGGAGTTTCCCTGTTCTCCACCTTGGGTTTTCTCAGGGTACGCCAGCTTCCAGCCACAGTCCACTGACGTGCACGTTGGTTGAATTGGATCAACTCTAGAGTTCGGTCCAGACCAAAGATTCCAGACGTAACGAGTGTTTCGGACTCGTTGCACCTCGGCTCCTTTCCAGCTGTTTCCATCTGTTCAGTGGCACATGGCGGATGCAGACAAACGTTCTGACCAATCGGCTGTGAGTGGTGGTGACCACCAGGGGGTGTGATGCTCTCTGGTTAACTAAATCAACAAGATAGACGCACAAGTGTACAACAGTAGCCTGACAAGCTACGCTAACGTGAAGACAGGTCAGAGAGGATTAACGACAGAAATTTGTCTGTTGTTGATTTGAACTTACTGAAGTTCTCCGGTGGGTTTGTTGTGCTGTTTCGCTTTATGGCATGCTGCAGCGCACCCGTTGCTGTGGAAACAGTGGTCGACATGACGCACTATGCTGTTACGAGTGTTTACACGCTTGTTTAGTCAGTGTAAATTGACTTTAATCACGCATTTGGGTCAATATTGATCGTGTTCTTCTAGCCCTTATCGTCATGGAGATTGTGAGTGGAGTGTGCGCAGCGACAAAGGTGCGATGCCGGTTCCTTGAAATGACGTTGGTTCGGTGGAATCATACAGTGACAATTTCCCTGGGTGATCACTTCTCTGTCCCCGTCGCTCTAAAGAAAACATGAGATTGTCAGCTTGTTGTCCTGCAGAGAAAGTTTGTCAGGACATTATTATTAGCAGAGCAGAAGAAGAAACCCAATCTCCTCCCACATAAAGAGCTGCACATGCTTCCCGTTTGGGTCCTGATCCCTGTTAATGAATGGGAGTCCCGCCCATCACGCCGGACAAAAGAATGTTTAATTAAATCACACCCTCGGACACATGTGGGGCTGGAATCCTGACATACCGCACATGATTATCATATGTGCAGTTTATTTACAGGATCCCAACGGCTTTGTGCAAACGCCGTTCTATTTATTCTCACATGTGCTGTCGCGCAATTCAATTACACACAAAGTGAGATACGAGGACTTTGTCCTCTGTCCGCCAGCTGCTGCAACTCACTGATGGATGCATGGAAATGAAACTACATTAGATTGATTTTACATTTTTGCAGTTTTAATTTAGATTTTCCAGCACCTGAATCCCACCCTCGCCCTTTGTTTGAGTGGCTTCCGTCGGGCGTTAGAACAGTTTTGATCGTTCAGCCATTGGTGCCTTTAAATGATGTGACAAAATGAAGTGCGGTATGTAAACAGTACCATTAAAACGCTGCTACAAACCAGAATGGGCAATAGAACACAAACGCTTTGAGTGAAATAAATGGAGCTGTTGGCTATTTAATTATCTTTTCATTCATTATTCACTTGTTGATAGTGTTTTTATTGTTTTTTCTTCTTATCATTTCTTACTCAGTGTTTACCTTACCTTTACTTCTTTTGGCACCAATGGATTCCTTCCGATTCTGTTGAAGACGATTCTATTCCATTCTAATCATTCACTCCTGTAATCGTGCCTTCATTCCTCCTGACGATACACATATTTGGAAAAACAAAACCCCACACCCCAACAGCGAAGGAGCAGTAACACAGTTAGACAAAGAAGCATCAAATCATCTTCCACTAAACCAGTAAAATAACAAGTACTATTCTGCAACACCACACAAACTTAACTCAAACAAAGAATTCAACGTGTGTCACTGCACAGTACGAATCAAGTTTTAATGATGCAATGATTCTTTGCATCATTAAAACATAATGATTTCTACAGATCCTGATAATTTACTGTCATTTGTGTGATTTATACAATTTGCCGTTTCAACGACACTGATCAAACTCATCAGTGTCCTAGTGTGGGGGGGGGGTTGAGTCAGGTTTGTCAATAAAAGGTGCTCACACTCATGAAAAGACATCTCCATTTCCATGTGTGTGTGTGTGTGTGTGTGTCTTGTGTGTATCTTTAATCTCCGAGCAGTTTTGACAAATGTTCCTGTTCAAAAGGAACTGGGATCAAGTTATAAGATTCGGTGAGTCTCTTCGTGTCTTCTCCTTTGACTCGGACCTGTGAACGTTTCCGATGTCAACGTGGTGAAAAGCAAACGCCACGCCGAGGTGGCGTCTGTATCATTTACCTTTGTTCTCATATGGCCACAGGTCTGTTAATTCCATTACAGCGCACAAAAGCTGCTAGAACCGATAAAGTTTGGCTGAAACGTGAAACCAAAGGATGGACACACACACACACACACACACACACACACTTGTCGCCAGTCAGCCATGATCAACATTTGCATAATGCCCGGCTACTGGGCAGGCTCTCCATCGCTACGGTAACAGTTGGTGCCGTGAAGGAATGCAGATCTGTGTGACTGACAGGACGGGTGCCCCCAACACACACACACACACACACACACACAGAGTCTTACAGTCATGTTTACATCATGTCAGTAACTTACATTTATTTTCTGTTTTATTTGTAAACATAAACAGTCTCATTGAATCAAAATGTCGCCACAACATCATGAATATGTGACACGCAAACGTACAAAAACAACAGTGACAAATCCATTTTTCATATTTTATATCTATCTATATCGTGTGTCGTCTTGCACTGATCAGGGCGGCGCACCCGTTCCAGAGTTAAATATTCTATTCTATTCTGTGATTTGGTGTGTGTGAGGAGTCACCAGCAGGGGGCAGTCACTGGTTTCATGTGCTTTCACCCCGTGTCTTTGCCTTATTGCACATGTCGCTCACACTACACCCACATTTCACACATTCCTCTCAAGCAGCAGCAGAGGCCTCACTCATGGCTGGAGGACTGATACAAATGGACCAGAAACTACCACACACACCCTACCCACACACACACACCCTGTTAAGACCTAAACATGCTACACACACTTTGATCCAGCTGACGGCGGCTTTGAGCGGCTTTTTGAAGAATGAAGCTGTACGGTTTCACTCTGAGCTTTGCTTTACACACACACACACACACATTCCAAAGTTGTATTTTTTTGTCCAGTTGCTCTGTAAAGCACAGAAGAATCTTGCGTCAGTGTTTGCTTCCCGCTTTATGATCTGTTCTTCACTGTTTATTATTGGTCGTCTGTGCTGCAGCAGATCATCTCCCATCAGACGCCCTCTAGTGGTCGTATTAATAACAACAAGGGGATTCCACCTGGTCAGGCGCACGTAACGTTCTGACCAATCAGGCTCGAGTCGGCGAGGGTTTGGGAAGTCATCGTTCTCAGACTCTTTGGAGATGTTTTAAATTGTCTCTTATAAGAAGATGACCTTGAAAACACCTTCTATTTTACAGTAGTTTTTACATGTTTTTATTGAAATTGAACCTGAATAGATGATGTTCAAAGTTTTCCTGTGTTCTGCCTGAGACCCTGAGACCAGGTGAGAAAAAAGTGTGTGTTACAAGCAACTGAGTTTCCAGGACGATGCACACCGCAGCGTCTCCGTGTGGACGCGGCCTGTTTGTGGAAACGACGTGGTTTATGTGAGGTCACGGCAGCTCGGTGCGTCCGTGTGAACTGTGCGGCACAAAGTTGCGTCTGGAGTCTTTGGTCTGGACTGAACCTGAAGGTCTTTCAGCTGCTTTGAGGACAGTGTGGGACGCTTCAGTTTGTTGTCAACGCCGGTCACTTTCCATGTTGTGATCTCCTGACGCCAGCTTTCCATAGTGTGCGTGTGTGCGTGCGCGTGTTTCCTGTCCTCTTGCTAACAATGCTGCTCAGGAAGTATGTGAGGATAAACGTCATGACTCTTGGCTTCTCTTTGGTCAGTGTGTCCAACTTTGCGGGACAAAGACTTGTGTTAATCCCAGGAAAAAGTGCGTTGGATCAGGCTCCAGGTGGAGAAGACGCTCTGGGATGTCCTCCTCTCTGGTGAGCGCTGTCGGAACATGTCAGCTTCAGATGTGGGTGGTCAGGGATTCGCTTCTTTTGAAGCTCAGAGAGGATTCAACACGCAGGTTCTGTTTTTGTGCTTATCTGTTTGTTTGTTTGTTATACAATACCAAATAACTCCAAATGTTGTGAACATGTTTGAATGAAATGTTCAGTAACTGCTGCTGATGGACCAGGACCAGATGATGAAATGTTGGTAGTGTTCTAGAACCATCTGGATCCAGGAATCTGTTGAAGGATTCTTCCTCTGTCTAGAACTCCACAACAGCAGCAGTGGACTGTCTCTGTGGTCCAGTGGTTAGTGGGTCTGTCTGTTAACACACAGGTCGAGGGTTGGAGCCCACCCAATGTTTTACTACTGAAATATAAAGAAAAACTAGAGGTCAGAGGTCATGATTAGTGTACCAAGGTGTCTAATGATGTTTTGATAATTATTTGACTGTTTTTTGAGACCTGTTAGATGATCAGTGAATTTATCAGAGGAGATCAGTGAATGGAGGACGATGATATTGGGTGTAAACAAGTACGGCTGAAGCTAACGATTATTTCTGTTGTTGACTAATCTTTTGATTTATTGTTTCCATTAGTCACAGCTGTCTTCCTATCCTATTTTAAACTTTGGTTTAACCTAACGTGCTTAAATCATCCAACCAAGTTTCCCAGTTGTAGCTTTCAAGGTTCTTCCTGACATGTCGGCCGTATGACTCAAACGTATTATGTCCCTCCATCATAGGCTGATGGTCAATTCACAAGTTAGCACGGGATTTAAAAATGTCTACGAGGTGTCAACCTTGTTTGTGAGCATCTCTGCGGTACGTAACGATCCGGCGACTCCAGGTTGTTTGTTCCCCCCCGGACCAGCATATCTCCAGTTCAGATACAGCCGATTCATTCCTCTCACTAACGACTGCACAATAAATCATCTTCTTACCGTTACTGCGAAAACAGCATGTGAGATAAACTTATTGTAAAAAGTGTTCAGTTACAGATAAATGCAAAGAAACAATTTACCTAAATTATTCGTCCCTGGATTCATGAGCTGTGCAGAACTTGTCCAAATTCATTTACAAGAAAAAACAACAACAACACACGTCTCAAGTGTTTGGGGTTTATCATGATTGTGTTCTTTTTAAGGTCGAGACTTACGTCTCTACAATAATTTATTGTTACTACCAATTTTTCCTCGTATCATGCTGCCTGACTAACTACTGCACCACTTACATCAATAATGATAAAGATATCAAAGGCGGAGTGTGTTTCATTAGTCAGCAACAGTCAGTACCCCCCCCCCACACACACACACAGAAACACACACACCAAGTGTGATCATATTTTTTCTTTATTTAAATCCTTTTTTTGGGGGCTGAGACACAAAATTATGTTTTAATGACTTAGATTTATTACATTACAATTTCCATTTTAATTCTTGGAAATGTACTGTTACTGAATACGTTTGTTTTTATCAATAACCCCCCCTCCCCACACACACGCACACACACCCTCATTCAATTCAAGACCCTCCTCCTTTTTCCATCAATGTAAGTGCCTCTTTCATTAGCAGACGTCCCGACACACACACACACACACACACACACACACACCTCCCACGTCTGTCTTCCCGTCCCCTCGTCGTTCTTCCTCTGCTTCCCATGGAAACCTGCAGCATCCAGAGGAAGACGGCTGATGCTGACTGGAATGAATCGTCACTGGCACTTTGAAGGAAACGTGTTTGCACTGAAACAGAAATGAACTGCTCTTGGATCAGATCAGCGATCAAAGTGGAACAATCGGAATAATCTTCAGAACCAGTTGAGAAGGTGTGTGGGACGCATAGGGAGGAGAGACGGGGACGTTCAGTAGAATGGGACTCGGCTGGTGTGTCGCTGCTGTCGTCGAAGGGGCAACGTTTTTCCTTCACTGCGTCGTCCCTTTTTGGAAAAACAAAGATAAGGTAGAGTTGTCTCTGAAGATGCAATCTGAATGTGTGTGTGCGTGTCCTGGTGGTTGCAGTGTCTCTTTAGTTAGTTTGATGCTGAGCTGATTGGAATTTGGGGGGTGATTATAACCACACAAAGAGGTCAAAGTTCAACTTCCTGCTGACATCACAATGTTCTTTTGCTTCATCGCTTCAACCATCCTCAGTATTTATGAGCAACCCAAAGAATATCTCCATGGACACACCTGTCCATCTTCAGTGTGGTTACATTGGACTGTAGCCGTTAGCCGTTGGCCATTAGCTGCTAGCGTGTCTAAAACTGTGACTGCTCCGTCATGCGTTCTTGGTCATTTGCACTATTTTGGTATTAGACACGCTAACGGCTAATGGCTAATGGCTAACAGCTACGGTTCAACACCAATCCGGTGAAGCGTCTGGGTTCAGCCAGAAGCACAGAACGTTCCTCTCTCCAGATCCTCCAGGGTGGCAGATCCATCCTGGAAATGAGACGGACGTCAACATTCTGCGTCGGAGGAGGCCTGACGCGGCAAGATCAAATGTAAACAATGGACGAAACAAACATGGCCGATGCTGTTTATCTCTCGGCCTTAATTACGTCGGCTTTCGTTGAACAAGAACTTCCAGATTGATGAGCACATGCCGACACCTCTGCCAAGGAGGTTCTGTTTTTGCAGACGTTTGTCTGTTAGTGTTTTGTTTGTCTGTTAGCAAAGTTAGCGAAAATAACTCCAAATGTTCTGAGCGGATTGTAATGAAATGTTCAGTAACTGCTGCTGATGGACCAGGACCAGATGATGAAATGTTAGTGGTGTTCTAGAACCATCTGGATCCAGGAATCTGTTGAAGGATTCCTCCTCATTTTCATCATCTGTGTCTAGAACTCTGTGTCTAGAATAGCAGCAGTGGTCTAGTGGTTAGTGGGTCTGTCTGTTAACACAAAGGTCGGGGGTTGGAACCCACCCGGGGACCGAGGGTTGGTTTTGGTTTTAATATTGAAAGAAAAAACGAAAACTAGTGGTCAGAGGTCATGATTTGTGTAACAATTTTGTTTATGACTTTTTTGATAACTATTTGACTATTAGTGACAAAGTCACAGGACGACAGTATTGGTGGAAATGAGCTGCTTGGTGGAGGTCTGAGCTCTTTGAGTGCTTTTCAAGTTCACTCTGGAGTGTGAAGGCGCTTACTGTTCAATTCCTACCAAAATAACTGTAATGGAGCAGTGACACGTGCAGGCTGGTGGACCGGTGACTGATTTTAACTGTGATTCCGTGGGTCTGGGTCACAGTCCCTGTCTGAACTTTGTGTTCTTCATTGTTTTATTTTGAAAGCGTTTCCCCTGTGCCATTGTTTGGCACTAACTTCCTGTCTTTGTTTGGATTCCAGCTTGTGACTCACTCAAACTTGTCTTGCTCTTTCATCAACTGTGACGTGAGGACTCGGCCTGGTGTCGGTCCAGCTGCTGACTCCAGGGGTTGTTGTCCTGTTCAGTTCAGTTCGTGTTGAGTTCTCCATGTCGGAGTTGGAATAGCTTTTCATTTGGGTCGAACTGACACCAGCATCAGCTTTAACTTCCAGTTTTTGTCACAAACAAATTGCCAAGACACACACTCTGGGATCGTTAGTGTGTCAATTTGGAATTGCTGTTATGCTAATATGCTAACTCAAGAAGAAGAAGATATGATAAGATAAAATAAGCCTTTATTGTCTCACAGCGGGGGGAAATATATGGCGTTTCAGCCACAAAGTAAAAAACACAACAAAAAGCAGTAGGTGTAAGAAATAAAAATAAAAATTAATAAATGAACAAATAAATAAAATAGATAAATAGTAAAAATGCAGTGTGTACAGGTGTAACAGAAATATAAGTAAGCATGCAATAAACAATGTATACAAGATGATTTATTTATTTTTATTTGTACATTGTACATGAAGGGATATTTATATGATGATATTTCAGATATCTTAGAAAAAACTCAAAACGTGTCAGTGATTAATTTTGCTGCCTCATAAATGTCACGTGCGTGTGAGCGTGTACCACTGTGGGCACTCTGCCTAATAGAAGGTCCGTGCTGATGAATTGAACCATTAGTCTCTGAATGCAGCCGCTGTGGTGTCTGACTGCCGTCCAAACACAAAGACACACATTTGATTAGCAGACAGGAGCTCTGCTCTGTTGCACGCACGCACACACATACACACACACACACACACACACACACATACACACCGTGTGTCAGCGTCCTTGAGACGCATTCAGAATCCGTGTCACCTCCGTTTTTGACCACGTGACCCCCCGACGTTAGTCAGCGGAAACGATGCTTTCTGCAACCTGCAACAGGAAATTGTTTGTTGCAAGTAAATGAAAAAAGACACATAAAGAACATCTCGTTTTATGATGTGTCTGGTTAGTGTGAGCTACAACAGATACTTACGGTAGGAAAAAAATAAAACCCACACACACTGTTCGCCTGACTTGCAAGGGAGATTTATTTATTCACTAACAACATTTGGGTACATTTGAGTTATTGGGTTATCTTTCTATACACTGGGGGAGACGGTCCTAAACGGGTTCACATCAACAAATCAGGCTCCACCTCCAACATTTAAAACACCACAGACTGAGAGGAAATAATAAAAACATACAACTGATAAATGAACAACTTAGCTAACGATACTTGTTGGTCAAATCCCTCTTCAACAACGTTACACCCAGTAAACGGAGGAAACGGAGGAGACTCAGTCCTTCTGTGTTGACGGTTCACTTTCACCACTGCGGTGAGTGTCTGTATATTCTATCCATTTGTATTCACATAGGTCTCATAGA